>WBNH01009525.1:469148-539105 GCA_013401255.1 Urocolius indicus
TTGCAACAATTAAGTGGTAAAAACCTACAAAAATTGTAAGTCAAAATGATCACATGACAATATGCACTTTCAGGAAGTGAAGTCAATTTAAAGAATCACGGCATCCTCAGAGTTACAGGGAGAATAAATACAGTAGAGCTAGAATAAACACTAGCTGTAATTTTCATAGAAACACTGGACTTCTCCAACAGATCCATTATTATTATATATATATATTATTATTATTATTATAGTTATTCAGCCATCGTTACTGGAATGCCTATCTGTTGTGTATATCCCTCCTAGAAATTACAGTCCAAGTTGCAAATGAAGTATGAGAATATGGTAAGAAATGCAGGTTTGACAGTTACAGATTTCAGGGCTCCAGAGAAAAAGTAAAGATGTAGACCTTTATGGTTTTAATTCATTTCTTTTTTTTTTATTCAGCTACTCATACACAGACTCAGTATTGCTGTACTCTCTGGTACAATACAGTATTAATGAAACTCTCATTTTATACTCTGGGTTTAGTTGCTTCCCCGTTTGTAGGTCTATAAAGACAGAATGACAAATCCAAAAGCCGTTATTCAGAACACCTTTTGTTTGAAATAGATTTGCATAACAATAATTCTATCAAAATTGACTGCTAATTCAGTTAAAGCCTTTATACTTTCAGAGACAGACAGCAGTCAAAAAGACTTCTTATACACAACTGTATTGTCAAGTCAAATGAAAATAACTCCATTGAATCTGTACTCCCACTCCTGCAAAATGTTTCATTTTACACTGTTCCCTCATATACCAGTAATCACTCAGAATGTAGAAAGGTTTAACTTGTACCCCTGTGCTACCATGCATATTGCAGTAGTGTGATGTTAACAGTTATATGGTAACATTTTTGTCTGTGTTTCCATCTTTGTGATTTCCTGCATGAAGAAAACTGTGTCCACGTGTATAATGTCTTCATGCACACAACTTCATATAATCCAAAGCATATTATCAACATTGAAAAAATATTAAACATTTAGAGTGTTTCCTTCAAGTCACAACTCTGGGAGTAATGTCAACATGAACTGTGGTTTTCTTTTTTTCTAGTGCTTTGACCAGTACAAAAGGCTTGAAAATAGTTTTTAAAACTACAAAATTGAAGCAAGTGTCAATTAAACAAAAAGAGTAAAAGGTTCCATCCCAATACTATTCCAGAATATAAAAACAATCATGAGCATAAAATGCTTAGCTGAAATAAGCAAAAAAAAAAAGCTAAATTTAAATGGCCTTTTTAATAGGAGTAGAGAAATTAACTACTATATATGATTCACTTGAGCTTCTTGATCATACAGTTTGTGCCACACCATCCTACTAATTTTCACATATATCCTTCCTTAGAGCTCCCCCTCTCCTCTCCTTCACAGTGCAGTCCATCTGGCTTTGTGAGTTTGCCTCCCTGCATCCTCTCATTGAGTTGGATAGAACCAACCTAACATCATACTGTCTTGATCAGATTATATAATAGACACCTCAATCTGCCATCTGTCTTAGACTGCTTAGATAAGGAAGCAATGATGAAACTTTCATCCTTCATTTAATTGCATCAACAGAGGAGTGCTGTGATTGCTTTTGTTCGTACTGCTGCTGTCTTTGGAAAGTGTCTAAAGTCACAGTGGGAGAAATGATGCTCCTCACTGAAGGGAGAGAGAAGGGAATTGCATCTTTTTATTCAGTTCTGCTGGGCTCAGAACAGGCACCTTGTTCAAGGTGGTCAAAACTCAGTGATGACATCTGACATCAGGGAAAAGTTATGAGATGAAAGATAAGAGGAAAGGTGGCAGCCTATAAGCCTGCAAGGGTGTAGCTATGAGGTTTTCAGGTGAGAGGATGTAAATACTCTGACTTCAGTAGATTCTGCAAGGATCAATCTATCTTGAGTGGACTCCATAGGACCCTTAATCCACAGTCATGTCAGTAGCTTGAGTATAGCTTGCTTGAACAAGACTACAATAAATTTCCTTTCTACTGTGCATGCTTCATAAAGAATATCCTGAAAATGTCTTCCAGAGGTTGTGAATCATAGGTTAAAGAGAGCAGGGAGGTTTTAAGGTGAGATTTAAAGACATGATTCAGTGGCTTAGGGAGACGAAGAAATAAGTTTTAGACAGATGGGATACCACAATTGAAAATGTGTCCTTGAACTCACAAGAGTCACAGAGAAATTTAGGAGTGAGAGGGGAAGGTGACTGTGTGGTTTTAGGCCTTGGAAAATAGTTAAAGTTGCATGGGATGAAGGAGTTGGTGACGACAATTTGAAGTTTAATATCTTTAAAGGAGTTAAGATTAATATGGGATTGTTGAGAACACATCCACTTTTGCTTGTAAACCTAAACCATTAACCAATTAATGAGAAATCAATGCAGGAGGTGAAACACCTGTTCTGAGGATGGTAATGAGTGTCTTTTTCAAAAGATAATAATTAAGCAAACCTTTTTTTGGTGAAAACAAAATTATAAAAGGACTACTTAACAGTACCATGCTGAAACAGAGAATGAGTATTTCAGTAGGAACAAAAGTTAGCTGGTGTAATGACTGAGATGTAAATGTGGTTTTAGCAGTGCTATCGTAGAATCCATCACTGCAAATGCATGAGAGATAGTGTAGATGCAAATTATAAAGGGTTCTGGAAAGAAGCAATACTCTTCACCTGAGTAGGTCTCTGCCTGGAGGGTCAGTTTCTCGCTATTCCTTCTATAGAGGGATTCCAGCTGCGCTGATATGCTCAGCACATATTTCTCCCTCCACTAAGGATTATTAGTTGCCTATCAAATGTAGTGACCTACTACAATGGAGTAACTACACCAAATAAGGTAAACATTCTGGCTGCTAAATTCAAGAGATATAGATTTGACAGATGGACTATTAATTAGATAAGGGAGTGTTTGGATGGCCACACCCAAAGAGTTATACTCAATGGCTCAGTGTCCAAGTAGAAACTAGTAATGAGTGGTGTCCCTCAGGGGTCTGTACTGGGTCCAGTGGTTTTTAATAGCTTCATCAATGGCATAGTGGGATTGAGTACAGCCTCAGTAAATTTACAGAAAATACCAAGCTGAGTGATTCTGTTGATTCACTGGAAGGAACGGATGTTATCCAGAGTGACCTTGACAGCCTTGAGGAGTAGGCCCATTGTGATCCTTATGAAGTGAGTTATGAAATATAAGAATTTGTTAAATAGTCATGTCTGGGAGATAGATTCGCCTTTAATTTCCACTGCTTGCATGTACCTTCTAAACCTTTTAAATTTTATCCTTGCAGAATTCGTTCCAGCAAAGAGAGAATCTTTGTACATTTCTGTAGGTTTTATTGAGCAGTCCAATAGAGCAAGAATGATAAGAAAATGAAAAAGCATTTGCACTGAAGAATAATTTTTTCTACATTGAGCATAATGTGAAGATCTCATATTAATAAGAGAGAAACTTTTAATCCAAGTGTGTTGCATTGTTGCAAACCTGTGATAGTAGGAGGTTGTACAAATTGTTTTCTCATAATGACCTACCCATTGAAAAATTCAAGTGGACTTCAGTCGTGTGTAAAGCTGTCCTGGGTTTGGCCAGGTGTCGTGGATTTGGCCAGGATAGAATTAACTCTCCCCAGCTGCTGCTGGGGGGTGTGGCCAGGCTATTCAATCCCATGTGACATCATGCTCAGGATATAAGGGCAGCAGCTGGGCCGGAGCAGTGCTGCAACCAGTGCAGCCACTGCAGTTCTGCTGTCGGGCTGAGCAGTTACATTGGGCATTGCTCCTTTTGCTTTGTCCTTTGGCCATCATTGTAACTGCCTACTCATTGTGGGCTGTCCTTATCTCAACCCAGAAAGTTCTACAACTCTCTCTTGATTCTCCTCCCCATCCTGCTGAGTTGGGGAGGAGTAACTGGGTGGTTTGGTTATTGTTCAGTTAGGACTAAACCACCACAAAAGCAAAATTATGCAGTGGACAACAACATTAACATTTTCATAGGGCTTGATTTATTCTATTCTAGTATTTCTTCCTCTTAAACATAATAGTAACACCCTCTAATGACACTGAATATGACAAGGACTCGTACAGACTAAAATATACCAGCAGAAGAGGACAAGGATCTCAGTTTGACACAAAGCAAATTTGCAACCTTTGAGAGCAAAAAGAATCTTGTACAGGATAATACTTGGTCACATTAAGTCTGGGAGAAAAAGAGAGGTTATTACTGGTATATTACTTAACACATAATGACTGATATATAATAAAAAAGAGCTGCTTGCAGCTTCATCAGTCTGCCAGACCATTAGGTCCCAGAGAGTACAACTGAGTTTATCTATATCTTCTTAAAGACTAGACATTGTCAATCACTTCAACACCCATAGTGGAATCTGCTTAATGTCTTATATGATGAGTAGCCCAAGTCTACCAGATCTGTTTTGGACTATGTCAACTGTAGATTGCAATTTAGTATCTTCCATGTTTTTTTTTTTTATGTTTAAAGCAGTCTGTGAAAGTGTGAAGCAGTTTGTCATGTGTATATACCAGGCTACTATCAAACAGTATTAAACATGCCATAGAAAAATGTAAATCCAAGAACAGTAGGGAATCTGGAGCTTTAGAGACATATTCTCTGAGCTACTTTTAAAAATAGTCTCTATCAGTTAATGATTTGGCCAAAATTTTTGGTGAGAAAACATTCCAGGAGGCTATTTTGCTAAATCTTGTGATAGAATCACTTTTCACTTATTTTTCCTCATGAAAAAGTTATTTGTAGTGAAAGAAAAATATTCTTATGCATAACATTTTTTTAATAATTGAGTTCTGAAATTATTTCTTTTTAGTAACATAATTCAATTTCTTTCCCAGATACTTGTTTTATTTAAAATAAGAAAGTGGGGGTCCTCAAGCTCAGTACAGACATTGTTAAAAATATATCTTTTATTTCTGCTTTCTCCATAGTTGTTAGGAAAAAATATGTATAAAATCATTTAATAAGATAAGGATTAAATGAAATGGAATGGTCATTGTAAACTCTAGTCAGTCTGCAAGACTCAAAGTACTTGAAGTCTATGAAGTCAGACCTTTACCGGAGACTGCTCTCAGTAAAGAGGTTTCTGAGGAAGTAGTTTTGTCTCTGTTCTGAGACAAATCATTCAGTGTTTCAATTAAATTGCACTTATGTGACAATTTACTAAGTTACAACTAAAGTATATACATTTGTTTATAGAAGGAGGCACACAGTCACACAAACTACTTCTGTTGTGTACACAACTTTTCAGAGAAAATAATAATTTGAGGACATAAGCAATAATCTTCTGTGTAATCATTTTGAGATAATGCACAATAATACTATAAGCAAAATGAAGTAAATAAAGACCTTGAACATTTTAGTAGCAGCTTTGTCTGTTGGCTGTCACAGGAGACTGTGAATCAGGATACCGATTCTATTACAAAATGTGCCATTGGCAAGATGTTTTGTTTGCTAACATGTCGTTCAAGCACATATAATGATATTCCTCAGTTTGTTCCTTGATTCAGTAATTTGTCATGGATAATAAGGAATGTGAATATTTATTCTGTAGTTTGTATCTATGCTTTTTCAATGTATTCAGTTACTGAATACAACATTGCTAATACTCAACATAGATTTCTGGTAATTTTAATTGTAAGTTAAGCAATAAAAGGGTTAGCTATATAAATATATATTATATCTACTTATCTTTCAAAGAAGACTAGCCTCTTTAAAAGGGTTAGCTATATAAATATATATTATATCTACTTATCTTTCAAAGAAGACTAGCCTCTTAAAGTAACGTTCCTGGCAAAATATGTTTGAAAAAACAGAATTTATTTTCTGAAAATATCATTATTACCAGCAACAAAATTATTACTTTTTCATGATATTCTGTCACTATATTTACTAAAGTCTTTGCTGAATGTGAACCAGAAAGAAAGCTGAAGAAGACTGAAGTAAATCCACTTAAAATTGGAAATGGTACTTGTAGGAAACATTTTTCATTATCCATGCTGTTCTCACTGTAAAATTTCCAGGATTTATTGGTTTCAGTCAGGCTGAAAATATGGTGAGGTAAGTTATTTGTATTTTAGTACAGTTTAAGCCAGATCAAAACCAGGAAATGTGTGACCACAGAGGTTGTATTTCCATGTCAATAGAAAAATCTGTGTCAATAAAAACTTAAGTAATGTCTAAAAATGTGTATATATCCATTGGAAAATTTAAAAAAGAAGAAAAAAGAAAAATGTCTCAATGACAAGCAATAAAAGAGAACAGTAATTTCCCCAAGTAGTAGAACTGCAGAAACTGAGCACCATATGTTGACTCTCTGCTTTAAGCAAGGAGCACGGAATGATATTGTTTGGGAAGTGCATGTGTATAAGGAAGTTCTTCACTTGGGAAAGGAATAAAGTGGAGGTACTCCTCTAGCAGTTCCAAGTCACAGTAACATGAGCCCACTCCTATTACATTTTCAGTCAGAGAGATAAAAAAGATTAAAAAAATATAAACTATATGAGATGAGGAGACAATAGCATCTCACAAAGTGATCATTATGCTACGCATAAATAGAACATATGCTCGATCAGGCCAAAATTTAACCAAATACTTCCTCGATGCTTACTAATTCTATTTAATCAATGTAGCCATTGATTAAAAATTATTTGCATATAAATCTTGCCTTCAGTTGAAAGTTTGTTAAAAAAATTATTATTTGTGAGTCATCAAATAAGAATGACTACAATATTAGTGGTCACTGTGCCTCAAGAAATACGCACCTAATACTAATCCTCATCTTGTTGAAAAATGGGGAATAAAATCTTGATCATAATTTAGGATCCCTAGCGACTCCCAAATTAAAAAGGAGACAAACGGAGAAAAGACATGCTCCTATATTTACTTAGTAGAGACAGTTAACCAGAATAAACATTTCTGTGAGAGTTTGTGTCTGATGCAGTAAATTAAAGAAAGAAAATTACTGAAATCATAATACAGCATAGGATTGTATAGAAGTAAGAGAAAGCTTTGAAGAGCAAAGTGCATGATCAAGAGTATGAGAGCAAAGAAAGAAATACAGAATCAAACCAGAAAACACTGAACAGCACTTGTAAATCTTAAAAATTAGTATTGCAGAACACAATGAAACTGTTAACAACACAGAGCTGGTGGGAAATGGTGTAGCAGCAAGGCTCAGTTTTTGAGGCTGAGCAGCTGACGGAGGTGAACAAAGGGGTTCCCAGAGCAGGAAAAGTGGAGGAGAGGAGATGGCCGGGACCCAACAGATCACATGAGGGGACAGTTCCACCAGGAGGCAGAGCTGAGGAAACCAAAGGTGGTTTAAACAGTCCAGGGGGAGCGCAAGCGACCAGGGCGCAAAGCAGCAGTTTGTGCAGTGAAGACAGGCAGGAAAGCCTCTGCAACCCACACAGATGATCACAACCCAGGGGATGATCCAGTCTCAATCTGACAAGGTGGTGAGCACTCACCTGAGACTTAAAGCCAGGGTCCACAAGCAGAATGCCCTGAAGAAGATTGATGCTGCAACCCAGATGGAGCTGGGTAACAAGGATGTTTCAGTGCTGGTGAGCTGCCGTGGGTGTTTAGACATACCTTCTACTAAGCTAAGTATGTGCAATAAGTGCTTGCAAGTCCAAGAGCTGCAGCATCAGATGAAAGACGGGCAAGAAACTATTAGTCAACTCCATAATATTAGAGGGACAGAGCTTGCTAGCTGGTTCCACAGTTGTGTACGAGCCTCCAGTGAAAAGAAACACCTTGGACACCAGTGTCTCAAAAAAGCAGAGCTCTGCTTCACAATTCTTCCTCCAGCATCATATCAAAACTAAATGTAAAGCATTAATAATGGTGGACATAAGCAAGGAAAGACCAGAAGGGGAAACCTCACTGACCACTCCACCATGAACAGGCAGTGGGCACCATAAAAAGAAGCGACAGGTGTTCGTAAGGAGTGACGAACAGAGGTTTAACTCTCTGTTAAACCGCACAAAGACACTAATTTGCCAATCAGACAAGGAGTCATGAGAAGTGTGCTGCCTGCTGGGAGCCAAGATCCAAGACATGGCTGAGAGAGTACCACATCTCCTCAAGAATGCGGGCTACTATCCTCTACTCTTTTTACACATGAGTATGAATAATGTAATCAGTCACAATGTGACCAAAACTAAGGGGGATTATAAAATTCTGGGGGAAAAAGTGAAGGGTAGTAGGCTCCAAGTTATCTTTTCCTCCATCTTGTCCATCAGAGGAAAGGGGGCAGACAATAATAGAAAAATTACACAAGGTAACTCCTGGCTAAGAAGTTAGTGCTAACAAGAAGGTTTTTTTGTTTTTTTTTTTTTATGACAATGAGACCTTCTTTGACGATTGTAATTTGATAGGGCAGGATAGAATACATCTGTCTCATGAGGGCACTGGAATAGGCCCACTTGGTTAAGAGGACTTTAAACTGAAGGAGTTGGGGGCCAGAATGTGAAATGGTAAAGTATGTGCTGTCCCATACTACAGAGAAATGATGGAGTGTGCCCTGTGAGCATGAGGGAGCCCTGGNACCACATCTCCTCAAGAATGCGGGCTACTATCCTCTACTCTTTTTACACATGAGTATGAATAATGTAATCAGTCACAATGTGACCAAAACTAAGGGGGATTATAAAATTCTGGGGGAAAAAGTGAAGGGTAGTAGGCTCCAAGTTATCTTTTCCTCCATCTTGTCCATCAGAGGAAAGGGGGCAGACAATAATAGAAAAATTACACAAGGTAACTCCTGGCTAAGAAGTTAGTGCTAACAAGAAGGTTTTTTTGTTTTTTTTTTTTTATGACAATGAGACCTTCTTTGACGATTGTAATTTGATAGGGCAGGATAGAATACATCTGTCTCATGAGGGCACTGGAATAGGCCCACTTGGTTAAGAGGACTTTAAACTGAAGGAGTTGGGGGCCAGAATGTGAAATGGTAAAGTATGTGCTGTCCCATACTACAGAGAAATGATGGAGTGTGCCCTGTGAGCATGAGGGAGCCCTGGCACAGGCTGCTCAGGGAGATAATGAAGTTTCCTTCTCTGGAGGCTTTCAAAACCCACCTGTATGCGTTCCCGTGTCCCATGATCAAGGTGAACTGGCTTTAGCAGGGGAGTTGGACTAGATGATCTCTAGAAGTCCCTTCCAAACCCTACCATTCTATGATTTTTGGGACACTACAGTGAAGCATAATATGAATTAAGATTAAGAAAGTGCTGGAGAATCCACCTCGACCCTGAATTAACCCCAGGTTTCATTTTCATCGTGCCAGATAAATGAAGCACTGGTATTTTATGGTATAGTAATTACTGCATAGGGGTGTTTTCATGAAATACTTTCCGTGCCATGAATAGCAATGTGAATTCTCCTTAGCACTTTTCATAAGTATTCAGTATCACTAACATTCTTTTAATTACAGAATTTATACTAAATAGTTTGGTTGATAAATTCTTACTGTTTGTCAAAACTTGCCTTCCTAAAAAGCATCTTTGTCAGGGTCATCTTTTCAGTAATTGTCTTCCAGATTTCATCAGTGTTTTCTAAACTATTTCCATGTTCAGAAAAGCAAGAACGTATTATTACAACTTTTTCTCTTAAACATTCTCTTAAAAGATTAGTGATAACAACTTGGATGTCACAGGATATTAGAGTTTGGAATTCTTTTCATAGTCTGTCCTTTCACTACTGGATGCTGCCTCCGTAACAATGACCTTTGCTAACTGCTATTTTACTGGAGAGTTTTGCTCACTTCTGGCAGATGCTGTGAAAAATCAGTAGGGATGTAAGTAGAAGACTGCCCTTTGGACTTTAAACAACATTTGCTGAAAGGGATTTCAATTCACAGGGAAGTATGCTGTTAATAGAGTGCTTTTGCTGCTGTTGTGTTAAAAGATTAGGTTTTAGTATGTTGTGGATTTAAATGTGCTTTCATTTATATTTAAAAGGACAGGCTCAGCAGTTTACTTTTGAAACTGAATCTAGATACTTTATGGCAGGGGTGGGAATCTGGAGGGAGTGGATATTAGTGAATAGCTAGCTGGTCAGTGTGATATCTGTAGAGGTTTGATTAATCCAAATTTTGAGTCTGACACCTTGCACTCCTACAGAACTTCAACAATGGTAATTATTTCTTTATGCTGATTGGTTAATTTACTGGTGGAGTTTGAAATATCACTTTAAAACAGTTTAAAATCTGATAAACAGTCCAAAAAGCTAGTCTAGACATCAATATTACTGGAATTTTTATTTTGACTTCTTCTTTTAGAATTAAAATAATTCTTGAGATCTGAACCTTGGACAAAGATGTCAGAGAATCACTTCCAGTATAATAGTATATAGAGGGCATCTGTCATGACTGTATGGAATTAGATGAAAGAAAGTAGCCTACAATAAATTTCCCTGGCATTTTCTGCCTTTTTTGGCTCTTGACTATAAAATTTTCATACTATTTAGAATAGAAAGTACACAAAGTAATGGGTTGGTTTTTTTTTTTTAGAAATTGCCTGAGTAAAGTTTTTCATCTGCTCTCTTCACTGGAACATATTTAAGTGTAAGGCATTAAAGTACAAAAGGATTAATTTAAAGGAAATTATGAAAAGGAAGTTTCTTCTGTGTTTTGCAAACCTGACGTAACTTCTTAAGAAAGTGTAAAATATTCTTTCAAGATCAAATAGTACTCAGTCTGCCAGGTCTGGGGAAACACAATGGAAAACCAACAAAAAGCCTCAACCCCGTTGATGAGAGAACAAGAAGACATAAAAAGGAAATTATCCTAGTTAAGTGATTCTAGGTCTAGTTTTGTGTAGAACATTACCTTTTCAGAAGTCCCCTACTGTCAGAAAGCAGAGTTCTGAGGAGAAAAAAATGTACCATCTCTCTGGAGTTTCATTGTAGATAATTGAGTGAGAAGCTGTCAGACTGCAAGAGGCCTTTTAAATAGTAAACATTTTTCAAACACAATGAACTCTTTTCGCTTATTTGAGCATTAAATCTATCAGGTTCTTAGAGCTACTGAATCTTGAAAATTAATTGGAGATACTTTCTGAAAATATGGTGAAAGCTAACGTGAACAAGACTACAGGGTTTACTCCAACAACAGTTCTGCTTGTAGTTTTGTCTTCTTTTATATTGAGATGGATTTTCATTAATTTTCATAGGGTTTTTTATAAGTTTTCTGTTGTAACAAATCCTTTTAAAGATACTTAGCCAATATTGTTTTTAAAGTGATATATATGTTGAGTGTTAGAAGAGGAAAGATTAAAATTTGCATCATATAATGAAGTACAACATTGATTTCCAGGAAATTTTATGCAGAACCTCTTCAGTGCTTAAAACTGTCTGATATTTTTAATTTAAATCTTTAATTATTTGTTTTGTAGCAGGTTTATATATATAGCATTTCAGAATTTATATACATTCATCCCTTCCTAATACTTTTATCCTCTTTCAGTGAATCATATTCACATTTAAAAACTAGCCATTCAAAACGTCTCTTTCACATCCATTCCACAAAAAAAAGGAAGCTAGTTTTCATGGGGATCTCTACTGAGGAGTAGAACTGTTAATAGCATTTAACAAATATGGTATTTTCTTTTCATTCAAACCAGGGAGCTCACGATCAGAATCCCTAGAAAGATGCCAAAACATGAAGTTCCTCTACATTTAATTTCCTTTTCTTTAGAATAGATCCTCTGGTATTTCCATTTGTGGGGTTTTTCATTGAGTTATTTTAAAGAACTAGCAACTGCTTCTGTTAAAATAATGTCTAATTGACATTTTGTAGTTGAAATACTATAAAAAGCATGGAGAAGAGATGATTTAGCTGACAATGTCTTTAACAGATAATCAGAGGAAGAGATTAGTGAGAAAATCCATGGGTTTTGCTACCACTACCTAAACTGCAGTTGAAAGCATTAAAAATCTCTCAAACACCCAATAGCTCTGGCTAGCTAGAGATAATTAAAAATCAAGCAAGGGTAAGGTAATATTTTCACTGCTCTGAGATGACCTCTGTAGTTCAATGACAAATACTTCACTATCTAATCAGAGTTGCTTGTATTTTCCACTATTGCCCCTATATCTATTAGTATGGATTTCTACATTCTTTATTTAGGTTTTTTTTTTCTAGCTGGCATGTATCAATTACCGCAGACATTCACTTGTTATAGCACTATCTTTTTGTCTTGTTTGTGTTGATAGTATGCATTCATGGAGTATCTGCTCACCTCAGAGTTTTTAATGTCACTGTTCTTGTGTCAGGCTGTTGAAGTAGGGAGTACTTTTACAAAGTGGGAACTGAAACACTGAAAGACTGAGATGCTTTCTCAGTGCCAGAGGAAAGGCTGAGACAAATTAACACATGAATCCATCTTTCTTAATTTACAAGTCAGTGCTTTATCCATTGCATCCTGCAAACATAGAGATGCCCCCAAATGCTTTGTAATTCTAGGAATAAAGGTTGGGATCACAGCTACATAACAGCATGGAATACTTGTTTAAGAAAAAATAATTATAAAACTATCTTTGGACAGTATCTCTCTCACCAAGGGAAAAGTTTGCTGATGCCTCAAGCTATCTTTGTGATAACTCCTTTGTCAGACTCAGTGGCTGTTACGATGGTGGCTGGGACCCACAGTTGCACTCCTTTCAGGAAAATATTAATGTATTTTAATTAACATCTTATACTACAAGAAGGTAAGCAATAGAAAAAGGCTAGTCTAGTCCAAACTACCTATCTGAGTCTCACATTCCTCTGATCTGCTGCCTCTCCTTGCAACAGGCTGCAGTATTCTTATTCTGGAGTACAGTCGCATAACAACAGCTCTGCTGCTGCTCCACTTTCTATTCCAGCTGCCTCTGTACTGCTACCTGTGTTGCTCTGTTCTGTTCACCTTGATTCAGTCACTAATCTGTACACATGTATTTAAAATTGCATTATACTACACATAGCTAAAATTAAGCTGTCCATTTTAAATTAAATGAGGTCTGAGTAAGAGTACTTAACAATACATTGCACTGAAACCCAGTTCTTGTTTTGGCCAACAGATTAGGATTTAGGCAACCTCAGTCATTCAACTGAAGCCAACTTTACTCATAGTTGTTTTATACCTCTGCACAGGATAAACTACCAGTACCTGGCGTTCTTCATTGTTTTTCCCAAGAATTTTTTCTAGGCAATTTGGTTGGTTCTCTTGTTTTGTGAGTTACATTGTCACCCTGAGGTTTTCCTTCAGGAAAAGTGCATGGAGAATCACACAGAGCTACACTCTTGTGTTCATTTACAAGTCACTGTTTCCAATTTTAAGGGACGATGGAGATTATTTTGTTCATTCATATTCTTTTCTTCATTCCTATTCTTTTATTCATTCATTTTCTTCAGCCATATTCCAAATATGATGGGTTTTTTTTTTTTCTGAACAAGAGTCAACATAAAAATCATTTTGTAAATCTGCTTGTCCCAGATCTCCATTTCAGAACTTCAGAGATGATTCTCTCTTGCTGTCTATACACACCTTTTTCAATATTTATTGTTTCCATTATGATTTTCAACTCCTGAAGTTCCACAAGAAAATAGATGTATTACTTTTTTTCAAGCTTTCCTGGTGCTATGAGTACCTTTACCAATGAAGATCCATTTTCTGAATGACACTTAAAGGCAAGATAAACAATGAGTAGAGCTGTAAAATGCACTATTAAACATTTCAAAATTTCTCTTGCTCCCTGTTTTTATAATTTAGTTGTCAAGGGCACTATTTACTTGCAATTTATTTTTATGGCCCTTTGTGTACATTTGGCCATAGCCGTTAATGCTACATGCATTCATGGTGGATAAACTTAAATATAAATACTAAGTAAATTTAGAATATTAAAGGTCTTAATGAAGCAGCATTTTATTATTTGAAATATAAATGCCTCTAAGGACAGAATTTTGCGTGTCAATGTACATTTTACTTTTAAACAGATCTAGTAAAATAACGTAGTTTTACAAGTAAACACTGTGATTCCCTCTATACCACTTTGAGTTATCAATGGTGCTGCTGCTCACATTGCTTCCTAGCTATAGTTTCTTAGCTATTTCAAATCATACTGTTCATTATTTATTTATTTAATCAATTAAATAATTAGTGAATGGAACTCTACAGCTGTTTTCATTGATTTCTGTATAAGTTTTATGCGAGTGCAGACATAACTATTTTTTATTTTCATGCTGTTTTATTTAACCGATAAGCCACTTAAAGATTCTGTGGTTCTCTGCTTTGAGATCAATTATTTTTTTAGCTTTTTGTTACTTTATGGGTCAAAGAAAATTAACACTTATCTGTGGTGGGTTTACTGTCCATCCAGAGAAATACAGTACTTACTAGAAGTAGCTACAGAGGCTTCCAACTTAATTAAATTACCAGCTTTGGGAAGAGCCTATGTGTGGATAAAAATGTTTATTAAAAGATAACATTCTGTAACTAATACATAAACAAGCACAATTATTGTAGCCATCTTTTCTTTCTTAAAGATTTTGAATCAATGGTAGATCTGAAAACAAAATAATTAATATTAAGGTGTCATCATTTATTGTAGCTGTTGGTAAGTTTGATATTTCTAGTCTAGATCTGAAGTAATTTCTTCACAATTTTTTCATCATGTATAAAACCTTCAAAATTACTCTTTTTTTCACTGGGCACTGTGCATATTTCACCTTAAGTTACCCTGCCTGAAAACCAAGTTCCTGTTCGAAATTTCATGTTGAAACAAGTGTATCACTGATTTTACTTACAAATTTGTTTTTACCTGCTCACTACTTCTAGTTTCTTTGAAACAAGCAATCTTCCGTCTTTAGTGTTATTGAAGTATCTATTCATAGATTTTAAATGCTTTTGCTGCTATAAATTACATGAAGATACTGAATTCTGCACTTCTTACTATGCTAGTTAAGCAGATTCTGGATTTTGTCATGATGTACTATATTCTACAAGAAAAATTTAGATCAAATTCCTGTCTGAGAGACTTATCCTTGTAATAAATTTAATTACTAGCAATATTAGTGGCTTTGCCTGCATGTCTTAGGTTGATTGACAGTGCTTTGTTCTCATAAAGATGTCATTGTTAAATTCACATAAATATAGACACAGTGTGAAAAAGCAGGCTTTTGTGATACGTGTCTGTTTCTATGTCAGAAATTTCTTTCAGGTGACTTTATTGACACTGACTTTTTACCATTTGATAATTGAATTCTAGCTTAACTCCTTATAAAAATGTACAGGTTTATTTATGGCCCCCAAAAGTCTGAAAACAGACACTTTCCAACAATCTACATTTCAACTCAGATCATAAAATCATAGAATCATGTGGATAAGATCGTGAATAAACAATACTGTATATCTTTTTCAGAGAATTAAACCTGATATTTAGGTTTATTCAAGGTACTGCACAGAAGTTAGATTGAAAAAAGAAATTTGGGAATCAATATTTTATTTTGGTAGGTGCAATGTCTAATAAATGTGCTAAAATGTGTCAAACAAAATGCAAAATGCTAACAAAATCCAGTCTACTCTGAACTTACAGAAAGTCACAACATAAAGAAAAGAATCCACATGTTGTTGACGAAAAAGCTTCAAAATTACTGACTTAAGAAAAGGCATCAACTGTACACAACTGTAAATAAACAATTCCACTCTGGAGAATTTAACAATAGGAACGCAGTAGTCGCGCTACTGGTTAAGAAAAAACAACAATATATGAATTTTTGTGCCTTAAGCTTCAGGCAAAAAATAGTATTTAATGTAATCTGGAAGTTTTAGTAAGTCAAATAATATGACTACAATGTCTGAAGTACATCCAGTGATATCTTTTTTGGACTTGAAGATAAAGTCTGAATGTTAGATGACCTAAAAGCTAGCAAAATGATCGTGAGGTGAGGTAAACAAGTCTTTATGTGCTGTTTTTCGGACTCCATTGCACTCTAAAAGATGTAACTGCATAGTAGGAGGATTCCTATATAAACCATATCACTGAGAGTCTGGAGGAACTACACAGGTCTCATTAAGTCAGCGTAGTATTGTGTATGTTTGTGTGTGACAATGACTGGAGATTTTAAATGTAGTGTTGACTGTCCCATAGACTGTTGGGGAGAGAAGACAAGACAGATTTATCCTTTTGTGTCATCTAGGAAATAGAGGTGCCAAGTAAGTACTGACGACAGTGAAATCAGTGACAATTTTTTATTGTATTCAGAGGAGTTATCAGATCACCGTAGTGCTCATGAGCTCCAGATGGCAATAACACCCATACTTTGCTGGTTCCAGGTATCCACACTCTCCTGACTGTCACTCAGTGGTACATAGGCCTCCTGGCAATCCAGTCACTGCTCTGCACACTTAGACAAGGGTACCCAGAATCTCACCTTTCAAAAGAAGAAAAAAGTTGTTGTAAGGCAACGTAGGCTTTCAAGCCAGAAGTACATTTAATACAAGCTTGCTATGGAGTTACTCAAGAACAATCTGGGCATTTTGAGAATTTGCAGTTACAGCAGCAAGCCTTGAGAAAATGTCGTATGGATAGAATATTGTTTAAATTTTCTGAATGTCAAGTGAACCTAAATAGGTAAGTCAACCAAACTGACAAGGGTAGTTTGAAAAACTAGAAATGTCCCGTCTTCAAAATAATTCATTTTTAAATATTGCTTATTATTAAGTGTTTTAAAAATTCATTCTTGTCCAACGGAATTTGTTTTTACTGAGTGGTTTTGGCTCTCTTTAAAGACATCAATAAAATACTTAATGTAATGGATTTTTTTAATATTCCTGCTTCACAGGAACACAATGAGATGGCTATTCCGTTTGTGATTTTATCACCTACTAAAAAGAACAGGCAAAATATTGAGGTAAAGCACAAACAGACAAACTGAAAAATGGGTATGAAGACAGTTGCGGGATCAGTGAAGAGTTTGTAAGTTCTTTACTGAAAGTATTCAAATGATCTTTCAGAAAAAGAAACTAAACTCATCTAAGAGATTTACGTGGTAGACAGATTAAAAAGCTAAAAAACAATAGCAGGGCTTACAGATTTTTATATCAGGTTTTGTATTTAAGCATTAACTTGACAAGCGGGAGAGAAAAGAATTAAATTGTAAAGAGCAAATTAAAAAAATCTTGGTAGAAATGAATAAGTACAAGCTCAGCTATTTACTTTAAAGTAAGTGAGTATTTTCCTAAATTATTTAATGTTGCAGCAGTTATTTCTTTCTCTGTAGGAAGACTATCAAGATTTGTGTCTCATGATTTCAAAATAAGAACTGTTCCTAAAAAAAAAAAAAGAGACTTTCAGAATGTTAGAGTAACCTTTTCTTGTCTTCAGACAAACAGAATAAAATATGGACTTAATCACACTGTATTATTCTTGGCTTGCTTCTTGAGAGAGGACCTTCATTTAGTAGTTACAAATCTTGCTGAGTGCTCTGCTGTTTCTGTAGCTTAGGTCCCTGCATTAGATCTTGTTTTCCTTAACATACGCTGTGTCTGGGCAATAGGTACTCTGCCATCTCCAGGCTGCTGGGCTTAAGCTGTGATGTGAATTCTCTGCTCAGTTCCCTGTCTCAAAAATGAAGCCTGCACAGTTCTGCTGCTTCAGGACTCATGCTCTCTTTAACCTGTCAGTAAACATTATCCCTCCAAGGTTCAACTCTCTAAAATCTTTTTGTGTCCTTTCAGTTTTCCCAAATTTCTTTTAATGCTTTTATCAGCCTTCATATCTCTGACTTTCTGACTAGATCTACCAGGCAAAACAAGTCCCTAGGATAAAGAAAAGCAATTTTGCAAGATCTTTGGGCATCTTCTCTTGCTGTATTTTAAAACGTCAAGTTTTTTTCTGCCTATCTCTACAAACCAAAAGGAATAGTCAAATTATTATTTTTTATTTATTTCTTTTGACTTGCTGTCTTCTTGGCATAATTTCTATTTTCTAAGACTAGAGTAATGCCTGCTAATTTTCTTTTAACCCTGTTTAGATAGGGTGGTGTGCATATTGAACTCCACAGATTCCAGTAACACATCTGGGTATAGACTTATATATTCCAGACAAACCACTAGACTCCCGAAGTTTCACATATGCTTATTACTCAGACCGTTAAAACTATGCAGATGAAAAGAGCTGCAAATCATTGGCTTAGTGATGAGAGATCTGGAATGCTCCAGTCACGGACTCCCGGGGAGCTAAAGATACATTAAACAATAGTACATTGGACTGACATTGGTGTTGAATGAGTTGCCTATTACTACATAAGTTGAATCACAAGATATTTCATTATGTTTCTGTGCTGGCAAAACAGTAACTCAGATGTCCTTTAATATCTAGCAACTACTCAGATTTAGCCCAATCTGAAATAGCAAATCTCATTTTGCATAATGGGAAAGAACTTTTAGGGGCAGCTTTGTTAAGTATCCTGTGGGGGATTTTGTGCAGGTTAGGTTTTGGTTTCATTCAGTGAGGTCTTAGACTAGACAACTATAACATTTGATGCTTCCCATCTCGTTTAAATCTATCAAAGTAGTCACAGTCGGACTCTATTATCACTTGAATAGGAGGGCAGTTTGCATTTCTTTACAATGTAACCTTTATCATGAGGAAGTACAAAAATCTGAGAAATATAAGCCCTCTTCCTGTAGGGGTTGACTCTCAATGTATGATCTATCATCTGTCTCTACATCTATTTTACGTAATCTATTTGAAGTTCTGTGGTGAGTGGTGAGTGCTGAATGCTGATAACAGCTGTGTTAAGGCAGCCAAGAGGGACATGTTCCTACCTCGTGCGTATTTTTTTGTTTTATTTCCATGATATTTGGAACTACTTCTACTCACTTGTTGGGAAACCACCGGTTGATGTTTACTTGAGAAGATAAATATGAAAAGCCAAGGGATTTCTGAGAATTAGTAGTTTTGTAGAATAGTGTTTGTTTGTGCTAGTCTTCATAGGTCCAGTGCTCATTAGGATTAGTTAGCTTATTAGTTTAGCACAGGCAAGGCACACTTTTCTTAGCTAACAGCACATAAAGTAGTAATGCAATGGTTTCATTATATCTCTCTTTTAATTTCTTTGAGCCAAATGAGCAAATGCTTGCTTAAAATTGCGTGAACTCAGAAGGTCTTTGAATGCAACTTAGGAATTAGACTTAGTTTCACCTATCTTTTTGTTGTTAGCAAAATGCCCTTGAGATTGCCATATTGTTATGACTTCAAGGCCCAATAAAATTTTGAAAATAAAATTAAAATACACATTGGAAATCTTCAAGACCCACCTGGACATGTTCCTATGCAACCTCATTTAGGCTGACCTGCTTCTGCCAGAGAGTTGGACTAGGTGATCTCTAAAGGTCCCTTCCAACCCTACCATTCTATGATTCTATGATTTCATGCTTAATATCAGCTTAGGAGATGAGTGCCACTTTTAACAGTTAGGAAAATTAGTTCACAGTCACTGCTTCCTTTGAACCTCCAGATTCTTCTAGGATAGTCATTTGGAGATTTCCTGCAACTCAATAAATGAGTGTTAAAGATTTTTATTTTACTGCAGAGAAAGACATGAAACATGGTTGGAAGAGACCTCAGAAGGTCTCTAGTTCAATCTTCTGCTCAGAGCAGATCAACATTAAATCTGTATGAGGTTACTCCAACTGGGTCTTGAAAACCTCCAAAGATTTACATTGTTTGTTTTTTTTGTATTTCATGCAAAAAGTAAAAACCCCTTTCAAACTATTCTAGATGCTTGAGATTTGCACTAACTCTCATGAAAAGAGAGTTACTCCCATAGCTTTAAGGAAGAGACTGTAGCAAGATGGGTAAAGATCTGGATAATACAGCCATGCTGAATCCGTCTTAATTGCCTTCCTTTGAAGCTATACTGCACTGCCTTTAGTTATACTTCTAATTACATGCACCAAGAACAGGAAGACATTATGACAAGGGGGCATTTAGAAAGCCAAGGCATATAATGAATGTGCTATACTGCAGTGAAAAATTATTTCCACCCTTGTAAGGCTTTTGTGATTTAAAACTTCTGGGAAGAGTAGCATGGTAGGGGAATGGAAAATGATGTTGTTAACAGTTTAACTATTTGAAGTTTTCCTGTGTTATAGATGAAATATTTATATTTACCAGAGGGAAAAATGCTATTAATCCATTCCTCATGAAAGGCTTCTAGTCAATAGTGTTTGCATGCCACGGTTGTCACTAGTGAAAATGGAAAGCTTTTAATAAACATAATGGATAACAGTTGTAATTGAAATCATCTTTCTTTCCTTTCACTAATCCAAGGAGTAAATTGTATCTTAAACAATAAATAGCTGCATTTTGGATAGCTACTTATTTTAAAATGTTTCTCCAATTTTAAGTATTCTAGATTTCTTTCCAGAATAAAAACTTGTCCAAAAATTTTTCCTCAGCATTTACCAAATGAGAAGAGTTTTGCTGTAACTAAATTATATGTTACCTTTATTTTATTCTAATAAAAATAGCCCACAAAATTCAATGTATAACTGAATATTCATTACTTACTTTTTCTTTAAATGTTTAACTACTCTTTGAAAGCAAAAATGGGTGCAGAATAACACTATTCATTACTTTCTACAGTCTTTAGCAACTATTTCAAATATTGTGAAAAAGTACTAAGAATGTAAAGGGTAAAAAAGGTTACTGTTGATGCTACACAAGATCTAATTAGAGTTTTTTCATTACGCTCATCCATTAAAGTAGTTGAACTACTTATTATTTGATTTTTCTGTGAATAGACAGCTGCATGGATTCATGAGGGGCTTGCTGAAGTGAATAAAGGTATTCAGACAACTAAGGAACCAATCCTATGTACACCTATGTGCATGTTTTCACTTTTTCTATATCAGCAAAACATTCAACTCAGCAGGACAACGTAGGCACAAAGTTAAGTGTGCACACATACTTATGCACACATAAATTCTGATTCACAATATGATTGACTGAAAAGAGAATTTCTTCTGGAATATCATATAGACCTAAAACAGAACAGCAAAAACAAGTTCTTTTTTTAAACTAAATCAAATTTAAATGCAAATCTACAATGTAGAAGGATTTTTGCCTACTGAGCTGTCTACCCTACATAAACAGAATGATGACTATGCATTTCAGATCTATGGAGGATATACACTTGCAAAAGGAATTTTGAAGACATCTTACCAATCTTGCAGAAACACTTTGAAAAATCTTTATGCAACATATCAATTAATTTACTTTGTTCCCTCCTTACTGGCAGTATTCTCATAAATGACCTCCAGAAGCACGAAACTTCAAGGCTGAGACAAAAAAACTTCATTATTATAATCATGTACATTTGAATATTTCTTGAAGTTGAAATTCATGTATCATATTCATAATTCACTGCATTAATTATTGCTGTAAGTAAAGCAACTGTGCACATATATCATTTTATATGATTTATGAACCAATCTAAACAACAGAAGTATCTTCACCAAAACTTAGCATAAGAGCAAAGTATTACTGTTAAGCTTGGTATCTAGTAGCCAATGCATCAAGAAGTTGTTGTGTATGATGCTGACATACTTTTGAGTGATATTTACATAAATATCTTTTGATTGACTGTGAAGTAAAAAGGTCCAGTTTACAAAATTTTGTCTCTATACATTTATGAGTTTTATCACCTGCTTACAAAAGTAATAAATTATACATTCTCTGGAAAATTGCAGACTAATTTCACACCTTTTAGTTTAACTAAGCTTTCTTGGCAGGATGCTAGGATTTGAATTATCACCCAGTAAAATGCATGGTCTGAAAGGTTGCTGCTGTTAATATCATTATTAATCACTTTTGTTACAGTAATTTCTAAGAGCCAACCATGAATGTGTTCTATTGTCCTAAATAGCACAGAAATACAGCAGTGGTAGGATAAGATAGTAACTTAGAGAAAAGTAAAAAGTAAGGAGAGAAGAACATAGTAATCACATTGACAAAGACAAGAGTAAAGCTGAACTGAGGAGACACTTGTGTTTTATGGAAAGGACATACAGTGGTAAGACACCAAGCACCAGGATCAAAAGGGGACCTGTACTTATATCTTAGCACCTAATGACCATGGATTAAGTCAGACTGAACTTTTATTATGGTTTCCTGTCAGTGTCAGACCCCTTGGAGAAGGAGAGAATGGGAGCATCACCCCATGTACACCCTCAGCATGCTGAAACACACTGCTGGAACAGAAGAGAGAAGTATGGCCATGCAGTGGCCCAGAATAAGGAAGTCTAGTCATAACTGCAGAAAGGTCTCAGATGCTGATGCTCCTTGTCTGACTCCTTTCTGTTTTCCTTAAAGCAGGAGAGTCTGTCTGAAGTCTTACTTCATTTGGCTTGGGAACACAGAGGGATCACTGCAGTTCTGTTTGTCTGGTGTCTTCTGGTGTTTGCTGCCAGGATGCAAGTATTAGGAAGAGTTTATTGATTATTTTAAAATAAGAGCTTGCAGATAAGTGTCTTTTCAGCTTTGTCTCCTTTTCTAACAAGATGACACATTAGATGCCATACAAGTTATTGAATGTCTAGCCTGTATCAGATACAGGACATCACAAAAAGATCACAGTTATCACAGGCCAGCAGACACGAGGATTTAAAATCCTTGTCTGGATTATAGCCCTGATGTTAATACATGGGAAGCTATTGCTTTCAGAGGAACTTCTCTAAAGATACTAGTGAAGAATTTGGTGTTAACGGCTGAAAGCAGCATTGATAAGATGCATTCTTTTTTTCCATTGTAAATGAAGAGAAATAAAAACAAATCATCAGCATAATTGTGATTGTATTAGAGCCTGAAAATATTATTATTTTGTATTTTGTAAAAAAATCTTACGATATTGCAGATGCAGAACTTAGTTGAGGTCTTGCTTTTTATTATATTGATTTAATTCTCATGGAAAGAGGGAACTTGAGAATATTGTAAAATTAAGTCATTGGGTTTTATCCAACTCAACAGGCACAAACATTGTGTAGTAGACATCTCTGTTAATATTTGCATTATAACCTGCTAGGTACCTCATCTTAGGCCAATAGGTCAAAGAGTTGTTTATTTCCAATAGTAAAACATGCAAATTTTCCATGGCCAAATATTTCAATCTTTGGCTTATCTGTCACATACAATCTAATCAAAATAGGTATTTTTACAGCACTCAGTACTGTAGTTTCTGGATGTCCTACTAATATTTTATATTATTATAATTTTTAAACTAAGAAAATTAGATTATATTTCTAGAAAGATATAAAGAAAACATCTTTCTTCCAACATAATTTACTGCTTTATGAAGTTTTTTAAACCTCTATTTAAGTTTTCCTTTTTTCTTCTTCTTAGTCTATTGTTTTTGTAGAGGAGATTTCCTAACATTCTTTCAAGCACTGGTAAGGGAATTCGATTTTGATGAATACTGTCTGTTATGTATCTACTACATTCAATAAAACATAAACACAAAGTTCATACTTTAATAGGAATACATTTAATACTGTGTTCGTTGTCTTCAGGCAGACATCTCACACTTAGTTGGTACTTCAGTTCCATTGACTCCAGTGGACTTGGTTTGGTTAGTCTTGTTTACATGTATTTTTGAATGAGGATTAAATTAATTATCGTAGATTAGAGCATTTGATCTCAAAGAAATGTAGAAGATTTCTGCCCATGCAATACATATTACCAGATGACCACTCCAATATTCCTTCATTTACTGCTGTTAACTGAAGTTAAGTTGAGAAATCTTGGAGATTTTTTCCTGAAACCTTCATAGGTTTTCAGCTGGATTTAGAATCCAGCATGAAGTTCTTCAGAATACTGGGTAAGTATTTTCAATACCACTTTAATATTTTCCACTTATCATATAGCAAATGTACTGTAAAATTTTGCACTGTGTGGAGCTTACTAAAGGGGAAACACAAATGGACATGCAGGAGGAACGTATGGCATGCACACAGAGAGAGTGTAAATATTAATAAACAGATTCTCCAACAACTCCAATAAGAAATGAGAACTTTGCAAGGAAGCCAGGGTAAATTGCAGCATTGTGTCTCTAACTGTTAGCCCTTGAAACCAGTGAACTGTGAGTCAAGTTTAATTATTAACACGTTTGTGCGGCAAAGGGGAAAATGCTGAGGGATAAGAAATTAAACAAAACAAGTGACTGCTTGTGTGGGTGGTGAGAAACAGCAATGTTTCTGTTTTGAAGGTAGAAACAGTCATCATAGATACAGAGAGAGCTGGTTCTGGAGCCAGTTAAAATGTCCGTGGAAAGTTAGCCAATATGTGACAACATTGCTAAAAGTGAGAGGAAAAAGATAAATGTGTGGAGGAAAAAACGTCAGCATGGTGGAGCTCACAGTCTACAGCTATCTAGTTTTACTTTCCAGGATAAATACAGCAGAATTACTGCCTCTCGGATTCCCAAGAATTCATGAAGTCACGGTTTTACTTGGATCTGTGTGCTCTAGGAAAAGACATCATGGACTGAAGTTCTTGGATCATGAGCTAACACTAGAGCAACAAGTGTTGCAGTTGAAATAACTGCAAATGTCTTAATGCTCTACAGAAATTCTTTCAGATCAATAACTTTTGATGGATTTAGCAAAGATTTTTTTTAAAAATGTCTTCCAGGAAGTATGATAAGATGATGGTCTGGTTATTGTCTGTGTTTTTTATTTTATGGAATATGTTGGAAAATACAGTTGGGTTTTTTATTCTGATTCTTGGGCTTGCAAATGAGTCAATAAAGCCATCAAAACTTCTCAGACATTTGTCTCCAAAGTAACAGGAGTTTAAAGATAAGACTATGGATTGGTTTTTTAAGGAAATTGCAAGTAGAAAATAAGCAGATATCATTTATTATTAAAAAAATAAACAAAAACGTTGTTACTATGCCAGAAAAAGCATTGAAGACTGCTCGCCTGATCTTTCTCAGGATAACAAAACAAGGCAGGAAATCTTACACTACTGGGAAATCTCTAAATATGCCAGAAGCAACTGACAATTGTAAAGCTATTCCTGGAGTACAGCAAAGCTGCAAACAAGATAAAAAATACTTCAACAATGTGTCTGACAACAGAATCAAAAAATTAAAGGCATGAGTTCAGTTGTAAAGTCAACCTTGGACAGAAATGGTTTTAGGCTGATATTTGAATTTTACTGCTCAGGTGATGTATGGATTACTTGCTGGGTATTTGCATTTTCCATTGCATCATTCAAAATTAATCAGATCTAAGCTAAAAGTATCCTTATACATAACATTGGAATAAGAACTTTGTAATGGTACCTATAATTTTTTTTTGGTCACATTAAATGGAAAGGAGGATAACATAGTAATGAAGTACTATTTATACTGATTATCTAACAGCAGTCACGTAAATGTAGTTAGATGTATTTTCTCCTTCTATTTCTCAAACATTTCCATTAAGAACAAAACTGAAACCTTATTGGAACAGTGGAACTAAAATCTTTCTGCATTATTATTAGTCAGAACTCTGTTTTTCTCCTTTTATTCTTGTGATGATATATGCACATTCAGAATTTATTAATATTTTGAAGTTTGTACTTCTGGCTAGAAAATGCTGATCACAGCTTAAAATGGCATCATCAGAGGGCTCTTTTAGTGAAACAGCATCCCTTTTTCTCCAGAGGCATCTAAATTAGTTGTGCAGCTCTACCACTTCAGGATAATATGTAACAAGCAGGAATAGAAATGCACTTTTTTACACTGGAATAAAATCTCGAACATGTTCTTTTGTATTAATCATTATTTTTTGTCTTTAACACGTTTCTCTCTTTGTTTTACCTTAGGCTTTTAAACCCTAGTTTGAAGCCTTCAGAATCACAGAAGCTACTGCAATTGACTCTTGTCCATTCATAAATTACTTTTCTTAGCATTTATCTTGCAATAAGTGTTATATTATCCAGATAAAGGATACTTAACCTTAAACAAGTGCATTTTAAACACTTAGCTGATCTTTTACATATATCTTACACAACTTTGC
Source organism: Urocolius indicus (assembly GCA_013401255.1). NCBI lineage: Eukaryota > Metazoa > Chordata > Aves > Coliiformes > Coliidae > Urocolius > Urocolius indicus. The sequence goes on from WBNH01009525.1 coordinate 495,220, forward strand.
TTCAATAATCAGAATGAAATGTTATTTATATTACATAATAGGTTCCTGTTAGGTATCTGTTGCTAAAACCAGGTCTACTCTGTACTGTTTGGGAAAGTTTTACATCTCACTGAACAATCTCTGTCTTGATGAACTATCATTTAGAAGTACAATGGATGTCATAGCTGCTTCCCAGTCAAGAACAGTTTTCATAGAACTGTTCTTTAATAAATGTTTGCCTGTGGAGACGTCACAAACCTTGTGATTTATCTTTTAAAAATAGAGCTATGTGGATGTTAGTCTTGTCTTCACTTGTGAAACTAAATGAATGCAAGCCTTCTTTTCCTCTTTTGCTGTTCCTAAGAGTTAATATAAAATGAGAAAACTAGCCATAATGCCAATTCTTATAGCATTCCATTCATTGCATATCTATCCCAGACATGCTAAACTTTACGGATCCAGTTTAGGGTCCATGTCATACCTGCTTTCTGCCATGTAGATATCAAAGTAAACAAACTAATCATACAAAAGGTTTTGAATTTGCTGGACAGGACATTGTCTCTTTCCATTGACTTCCTGTGATTGCTTATTGCTATGCTAAATATACAAAGTTTGGAATAGACTGAGTATCAAAAGGCATATGGCAAGGAGCTGCAGAATTGCAACACCGAACAGATATTCTCACCCAATCTGTCATAGCAGTGGTTCATACATGCTGGCTACAGATCATTTTGAGGAAGGATTCTGAACAGTGCAATTCATGCCAGAGTCAAGAATTTAGGGAACTAGTATGTTTCTTGAGACAAAGATCCAGGACTTTCCTGTAGTTAGGCAGATGTTCCCTTATCTTTCTTTCATCAATAAAAATGTTGCACTGTAGGCTTTTTAAGGCTTAATTTCTGCAGGTTTATATATAGTGGTCTTTCAGTTACCACAACAAAATAAGTATTAAGACAGAAATCCCTGCTGAATCAAAACAATTTTACAGACCAGCCTCTGGCTTCTTTCCAGTGAGTCAGGAGATCACATCTGCAATCTGCACTTGAGACCTTCTATAAGACTTGCCATTTATTAGTTTGAATGTTCTGCAAGAATATCCCATGGGATAACTAAAAAAGATCCACTTCATTGCTTCCTAATACACCTTCAGCAGACGAACGCATCCCTTAGAAGAATACCTCTGGGGTAAATAGGGAATGTGAGTTAGATATCCTAGCTACACAGCAGCCTGTTATGATGCTTCATGTACTTTCTGCAGCATTTTTTTTTCAAAAATGAATGCCATGGGAATGTCATCATGACAATAGATTCTCACTTAAACTCGAGTAGGCAAGGTTACCACAGAGCTAACTTAGCCAGACACTGCAAATGTTGGAGCTGAGCATCCATCCATTCCCCTCCAGGCAAATGTGGTCTTAGGTTGGATGAGACAAGCAAATGTTCAGTAAGGGAAATGGACAGAGTTTTCTAAGGATTCCCCTCTTCCTAGTTCTACTTTCTACTACTCAGCCCAGTTAACACAATGAGCATTTGCACAAGCACTGAGATGAATCCATGTTGATACTGCTATGCCAAGAATTTCTGATTACTTTGGACTGGTTCTTTCTGGTGAGGGAGAGCAGGTTTTCTAATTTTGTAGTTAAATCTACATGGCAAGTCTATGAGTGTTCTATATTTCCATCCTTTAATTTTAATGCCAAACTACAGTTACTTCCGTTGCTTTTCTAGGGAAGTGTGGTCCTGCAGCTAAGAATTTGCAAAAATAAGCTAATTATTCTTTTATCTTTCTTACCAGTTCATTAGTGTTCTGGGAGAGAATCCAACTGTCATGGAAGTTTTCTTAATCCTCCAACTAATTTCTTGCTGGCCACTACTGACCTGATAATGACACTCTGACATTTTTCTTTTTTATATTTTTTCTCTTGTGATTGTGTACTTGTCTTTCTGGCTTTTGTTCCCAAGTGCTTATGTAAGGCTCAGATCCTGTCTGCATTTTAAAATTATCTTTTTCTTCTGTCAAAGAAATTAGCCTCTTTATGCCTTAAAATGTGAACATATTCTCCAATAACCTCTTGTGGCTTATGTATTTGAACATTATCTTATTTACTTGCACTCCTTTCCATTTTGAGACTTTTTCACTTACTCTCTTTACAGGATAATATTGCTATCTTCCTTACCCTCCTTGCTTTGAAAATTCTCCTGTTTTTTTCTCTTTGTTACTACTGCTATGAATGAATGAGGGCAAAATAATTTCTAACTGTGAGGGTTGATGACCAGGAAAAGGCAGCAAGATTTGAATAATCCACTGAAATTTCTTCTAGACAAAAGACTGCCAAAGTTCTTCTGTGGGACTCTGTTTCTTTTGAAGGATCATCAAACAATGGGGACATATCTGATAAATATTGCTAAAGTTCAGCAGTGTATTCACTCAACATCTGAAGATCTAAAAGAGAATGGGGAAAAAGAAATTATTGACTCTATTTAATGATGTACATAATGATAGGTTTGGCAGCAACTATTTACACATAAAGTTGTCTAGCATTTTCCATTACAGGACCTTGATATTTCACCACTTTCATGAGTGTGCTACAGTTAAACCATCAAAGTAAATTTTTGCATTAGTCTTTTAATTTGCAGTTAAAGGAACTCAGCCTTTCTGATCATCTAGATCAATAGAATTAAAAACAAACAAATAAACAATTTATGTATTGTTTTTTACAACCATTACACTAATGAGTTTTAATAATTCTTTTTTGCAATGTCAATGTGACATTTGACATCTAAAGAAAGAGAGAAGAGATGCCACAGGGCATAGTTTTCAGGCTGTCATTTTCCCCCATTGCAAATTGATGTAGCTTTGTTTGAATGGGCAGTGTTTTCAAATTAGGGGATGGCAGCAAACTAGGCAAGAGAGCCACAACTAAGCAGCATTGCAGAGGGATCAGTCTTTGCTCCTGCTGAACAGACGGATAAGCTCTGGGGTCTGTGTGGGCCCTCACACTGACTGTGCCTCTCCTGGTTCAGGCAGCTGGCATATGTGTGGACAGAGAACAAAAGTGACCATCCTCTCTTTGCACGAGCTACGTGGAGGAAAGAAAGGAAGCCATTATTCACTGGGGTGGGGGGTAAGAGGAGGGCAGAAGGCAGAAGGCTCTAGTCTATAGAATTATGGCTGGTGTGGTGTTGCCACCTGTGATTTTGTTGTTTTGTTTGGCACAGATCTGTTCTGAGAGGCTGAGTGTCTCTAATGGCTCATGTGTGGATCAACATCTCTCTGTAACAGTGTTTCAGGCTTTTTGTTTTCAATGTTTCCTTTCAATGAAATAGAAGTATTTAAACCTATGTATTGATGCAAGATTTATCTGGGACCTAGAAGAGCATTACTCTCCTGCTAACATCAGCTCATGTGGTGGACACTACTCATCACACATTATTAACTGTGGCTACCTGACTGTGTAACACCCACTATCCACAATAAAAGCACTGTTGTGAAAATACCTACCTTTCACATGCACTGGAACAAGAGTCTATTAAAACTGCAAATGCAGCACTTGAAACTAAGAGAGTTCCAGAACTAAAGCTACCTCTGTGACCTTTATTTAGCCACCTGTGTTTTTGAATTATACTACAATCTTTAATTGCATGATGGAAGTGAGCATCTCCTTATTACTGCACAACTTGGGTTTCTTTTACTGGAAATAAAATGTGGTTGCTTTCAGTACCTTAGACTTGTTTGCAGGAGAAATTTCTCATCTCTAACATGGGACTAATAACTATTACCGTGCCCAGTCGTGGTCTTGGGAAGGTAATCCATACTTAAGATGTACTCAGAAGCTGCAGTAAGTCAGGTAGCCTAAGAAAATCAACAAGTGAATGTGGGTGATGAAGGCAAAAAGAAATATTGAATAACAGCATCTAGTGAACTTCTGCTGTGATACATAAAAAAGAACCGGATGCTGGTGTAAATTAACCTGGGTAACTTCCCATTCTCACTTTTGTTAATTTTCCAGTATTTTACTTAAATTACCTTTGAATGCTTGAAAGCACTCTTGTTCTGTGCTTGCATGAAATATATTATTGTGCTTGGAATGGAAATTATTCTTGAAATATCTAAGTAATCAAGCCAGCAGCATATTCTAATTTAATTCAAGCATGAAATATAAGCATGAACTTTAGCTTGCATAGTTGCAATTTTTTCAATGGTCACACAGTTATCTTGTTGATCTTAAGGCAACAGCAATTAGAAAATTACAGTATTTTCCTACTGGGTGTTTCAGTACTTTCTACATACAGGGAGGAGTATGCACTAGATCTGGCACTGTGAAATGGAATTGGAAAGAGGGAGAAACCTGCTTCTTTTTCATTATACCTTACAGAGCTTGGAATAATTTAGCCCAATCTCTTAAAAAACTCATTGCTTTTCCAAAAAATGTTATCAGTCTGTCATGCTGTTGTCTCCTGTCATAAAGCTGTCATCACAGTTCCTCTGATATGGCAATGCTGGGGGCACTGGTGAAGCTTCTTGGCTCAGTTGTGCTAAGATTTTTCATGGCAAGCTAGGTTGCTGCAATGAAAGTTACATGGCTTTTTTGCCACAACGTGGGAGCTACCATGCCTTTCATTATTAATGTCATCAAATACCATCTTGACATCTGGATATATTCCCATCCCATTTGAAGTATCAGCTGTTTTTTCCCTCCATTTTGACCTTTCTTACCTCCTTAAAATTTGTTGAGCTTTCATCTTCATCTTTTCAACAACTTGTGCTTTTTCTTCCTTTTTTTTTTTTCCTGACAAGTGCCAGGAGAAGGGTCTGTGTAACACTTGAGTGTTTATCAAAATAATGGATATGCTTTTTGATCTGAGCTGTGCATAGGGTCAAAATGCCAAGAAAGATCTGAAAAAAATCAAAGAATTGGAGGAAAAGCTTAGTTGAGAGGAAGGCCAGAAAATCATCTCATCGAACACCCCTCTGAAGGCAAAGTTCTGTAATCTTATGTTTCAAGGCAGCTTTTGGACTCTAGAGTCCAGCACTGAGTTTCTTGACTGTATTTGCAATATCTCCTAATGTTGTTATATCCAAAATTATGCTGTAATTGATTGTAGTAATGATATATGACAAATTCATATGCATCATATGTCTTGCAAGTCAGTTTAATCACATCAGTCTCAAGAATTTTTTTAAGCCTATTTAATTTAAAGGTTAAGTAACCTCCTTAGATTCCAATTTGCTGAGTTAGGACTGCTATAAAATGAAGCTTGAAATAACATCTGCTCTGGAAACTGGTTGTTTTCAAGTGATACATTCAAACAGAACTGTAACTGTATTTTAATTTCATTTTCTGCACTATCTACATATTTCAGCGATTTACAGACCTCTAGAACACTATACTGCAGAGGGTTTTTTTTCCTAAATCTTTTCCAACAAGTCCCCAGCCTTTAGGTCTTTTGTTAATGACCAGTTTGTTGAAGAAAATAATCTTCTGAAGTTATAAATGCTTCTTTCCAGAACTATTTTAACTAGCTGCTTTCACCTTATAATCAGTACTTTGTAATTTTTTTTTGTTTCCTGACAGACAATAAGTAACATTTCCATGAACCATTTTCCATTAACTCCTCAAAAACATGAAAACAACAGACTTTTTTTTTTTATGTCTAAAGAAATAATATGATGTTTTAACTAGGTATTACTCATGTGATTAAAGGTTTATGTTCCAGTTAGCTGTATATCCAATTTTCTTCTATTGTAGTTAGTTCTGATGCATTTATGGTCTCTATGGAAGTTTGTGCCCTGAGTCATGCAATGAGGGGAAAAACACATGATTCTTAAAAAAAGATAGACTAAACTACTGAAACAAACTGAACAACAACAAAAAGGTTTGATACATTTCTGTGGGAATGGTGTGTCATCTCTGTAGGAGAAACTCGAGCTATTTAGAACATCTCAGCTATATGTGGCCATATAATAATCTCTTTGAATATCTCTCAGCATGATCCAATTCCTACATTTGCAAAGCTTTCCTTGTTTCAAAATGTGTAAAATAATGTGAGGTTTTATTTTTGCATTGGTTTTTTTGTCCTTTTAATTAGTGGCATATACTACACAATACTTAGACTATACTCTTAACCTGTCATACTCCTTGGATTTCATGTCTTTTTTCATCAGCATCTTATTTGTAGATACTGCTTTCTTTCTGTTTGATGACCTGTACTATATCTTTCTTTGTACAAGAGATCTAAAAATTATTTTGGCAAAACACATCTTCAGAGAGTTAAAAAGGAAAAAAGGCACAAAGGCACAGTCTATTAGTATCTCAGCACTAGCGTTTTCTTCCAAACAAAAGAAATGGCACTTTCAGGGTTATACAGGCTACTCAAGTAAAACCTTTATTTGGCACCTCTGTGTACTGAAACTGTCCAACTAGCTGATAAGCGGGCATCATGCCACCAAAGCAGATGGGCATAGCTGTAGAGAGCCAAAAGACAATGTATGTGCATCAAGTGTGGATGTTAGTGGCAGGCTTCCCAGTCAGTGATGTCTTAACGATTAAATGTCTCAAGTTTTTTGCATCTGTAGTTACGGAGACACCAACCTTACTCCTGGATGGTATTAGTCTGTTGGTTTATTTTTAAATTATAAAGAACTTTTTGAGACTGCTTGATCCAGAATGCAACTGAGACAAGAAGGTTAACTGTAAAGGAAACAGGAATTCTAACACTTCCCTGTCCAAAACAGGCACATGGTCTCACCTGAAACAGAGGTCCAAATCTGCAGTGAAAGCATCATTTAGAGTATTTGATATATGCAGTGGAGCGAAGCAACAGCTACTTTCAGAGAAAGAAAAACAGATATTGTCAAAGAAATGCAATTACTGTAACTTTACAAAAAAAAAAAAAAGAAAAGAAGGATTTGGAGGTTATATCTTGAATGAATGAAACTCAATGGCATGAATAATGAACATTATACTGTTCTTTGATTGTATTATATTTAGGGAAATAGAAATTGGCCAGTCTATGTATATTAATAGGGCTGGACTATAGGATTGCCTGATAACATCACCAGTTCATTCTCAAAACTGGAAGAACTTATTGTATGCAATATTTTATCTAATATTTTTTTAAGCAAGTTGAAAGGGAAGGAAAAGATTATTTATTTTAGATACTCCAAGATAAGGTTTTTCTTTGTTTCCTGAATATTACAGAGCAAAAACATGCACATGGGGCTAGGTATAAACTTCTCTGAGGAAGGCCATAATTCATCCAACAAAAAATGAAGTGTTATGTGTTTTGATGATTTGAATAAAGTCAGATATTGATTGATTTATTGATAAATGATAAAGATATTTTTATAATCGTACGTCCTTTGAATGTATGCAATCTGGTTCCAGTGTGAAATTGATGGTTTTTAAACATACACAGTGTTTAATTTCCCTGAAGAAATTAGAAAAGGAAGTTCATTCTGCATTTTATACTCTTTTAGAAAGAGTGATGTTGAAGTAACTACATTTATTCTATTGTTACACCTTCAGATTTCTTTTTTGTCTCATTGAATACATTCAAGATAGAAATAGACTGGAAAAAAAGATGTGTTGTATTAAAACAACACATGTGGTCTTGCCAAATCAGGCAGTCTTGCCAATAGATACACCAGAAGGGAATAAGGGAGGGACGTGTTCTTTGTCTTCCTCTATCTCCACCCTGTGTTTCATTAGCATCACTCAGTGAGTAATTCACACTCCTGTGGGCACAGTGACAGTCTCACAGGTATGTAACCCTACATCTGGGGAATTGCAACTGAGGCTGTGGATGTTATCTACCTTGACTTTAGTAAGGCATTTGACACTGTTTCCCACAGCATTCTCTTAGAGAAATTGGCTGTTCTTGGCTTGGATGGGCATAGGCTTTTCTGGGTGAAAAACTGGTTAGATGGAGTTAAATCCAGTTGGCAGCCAGTCACAATTGGTGTCCCTCAGGGCTCAGTACTGAGACCACTCCTGTTTAATGTCTTTATTAATGATCGGGATGAGGGGATAGAGTGTACCCTTAGTAAGTTTGCAGATGACACCAAGCTGGGTGGAAGTGTCAATCTGCTTGAGAGTAGAGAAGCTGTACAGAGACGTCTAGATCTTTTAGTCTACAAAAGAAAAAAGGAGACTGAGGAGGGATCTTATTAATATTTACAAATATCTAAATGGTGGGTGTCAGGAGGTGGGGCATTCTTTTTTTTGATGGTATCTAGCAACAGGACAAGAGGGTAATGGAATGAAGCTGGAACACAAAAAGTTCCATTTAAACATAAGAAAAAACTATTGCACTGTGAGGTACCACTGGAATAGGCTGCCCAGGGAGGTTGTGGAGTCTCCTTCCTTGGAGGTCTTCAAGACCTGCCTGGACATGTTCCTATGCGACCTGATCTAGGTGGACCTGCTTCTGCATTGGGGTTAGACTAGATGATCTCTAAAGGTCCCTTCCAACCCTACCATTCTATGATTCTATTATTCTATGATCCTGTGACCTAGATATATTGAATGCGTAAGCCAAGGCCAATTCCATGAGTTTCTATAAGGCCAAGTTCTGGGTCCTGCACTTGGGCCACATCAACCCCCAGCAGCACTACAAGCTTGGGGAGGAGTGGCTAGAAAGCTGCCAGGCAGAGAGGGACCTGGGAGTGTTGGTTGACAGTGGCTGAACAGGAGCCAGCAGTGTGCCCAGATAGCCAAGAAGGCCAGTGGCATCCTGGTCTGTATCAGGAACAGTGTTGTCAGCAGGAGCAGGGAGGTGGATCATTCCCCTGTACTTGGTTTTTATGAGGCCGCAGCTTGAATACTGTGTCCAGTTTTGGGCCCCTCTCTACAAGAAGGACGTTGAGGTGCTGGAGAGTATCCTGAGGTGGGCTACCAAGCTAGTAAAGGATTTGGAGCACATCTCATACGAGGAAAGTCTGAGGCATCTGGGACTGTTTAGACTGGAGAAAAAAAAAAGGCTCAGGTTGTTCTACCGAGTAACAAGCAATAGAACAAGGGGAAATGGCCTTAAGTTGAGCCAGGGGAGGTTCAGGCTGGATATGAGGAGGAACGTCTTTACTGGAAGGGTTGTCATGCTTTGGAATGGGCTGCCCGGGGAGGTGGCGGAGTCACAGTCCCTGGAGATGTTTGAGAGACAGTTGGATGTTGCACTGAGGGAAATGGTCTAGTTGGTAGGGCTGGGACAAAGGCTGGGCTCAATGACTTAAAAGTCTCTTCCAGCTAAAATAATTCTGTAATTCTATTATTCTAAGCATATCTTTAGCTCCAATTAAATCTTCCTTGGAATATGAACATCAAGGAACAAACTCAAAGCCTTGTGAACAAAATGGCTAGGCTCTTCTTGGCTTTGACTGTTAAGACATTAAGCCAAGGAAAATGGGAGGAAGAAAACAGTATCTAGAAAGCTGAATACAAACCTCTCAATTTATCAAAAAGATCTTACCGTAAATGGCTTACTTTTAGCAAGAATTTTTATGTATTCACTGAGGGAGATAGATTCCCTTTATAAATAGTTGCAGTTGCCACTCAAATACTGAGGCATCAATAAAAGAATCTAGATAAATGTCAGCAGAGTTCTGTTCCTAGCAACAGTATCTGTTGATTTTGGTTTGTTTGTTTTTTTTTTTAAGTTCTGTTAAAAATCAGCACTGAAAGAATTCTGAGTGTCCCAATTTGTATTTTTAATAGGGAACTTAAATGGACAGAGCTGATAAAAACTCTGTTAAAAGAAACTGTTCAAATTCTGAATTATAATCAAGATTTTTCATTTTGGGTGTTTCTGAAAGAGCCACAGACACCAAAGAAACATCAATATGTGTAGCTCCATCAATATGCTGGTGTCTGAAACAATTATGGCTTTCTACCCTTCCAGTGAGAAGCCCTTCTTGTTAAATTACAGAAAGAATATATTTCTTACGATTATTTTATGTAGACAAAGCCACCTTACTTTCCTGGCTGCACATTTTCCATTTCAAGCAGGAGAGCGAGATAATTTTCCCACCAAGGTCTGGTCACTCACCAGAATAGGTAAGGTCTTCCTAGGGCTTCCTGGAGTTCAAAAAGGACTTACAGAAGTGTTCCTCAGCTGATTAGGCCGGTCACCTGGGTAAAACACAAACATATGTCAGGATGAACATGGCACAGAATCCATATGGAGAAGCAGTGCTGAGCCACAGAGGGATTAGGCAGTCAGTGAGGCTTGTTAGACCACTCTCAAGAACTGGTACCATCAGCAGAGCCTCTCCATAGAGTGATGGTCCCGAGACTGGACAATGATAAGGAGGGAGCAAAACCACTTCTTTCTAGAGGACTATACACATGTTCTGCAAAAAGGCAGTCTGTTCTTGACAGCTTTTCTATAATTTCTTAACAATTCAGGCAGACTTGTACATATAGAACCATTCATACAATTATAATTTATGTGCTAAATGTGTGGATTTTTTTCTCCAGTGGATTCATTCCATAGTAAGAGTCACCCTCAGGTGAAGCCTTAGATAAAGCAATAGCAGTTTATAGTGATCTTGTTCATGTTTGTTTTTAATTAGTAATTCATGGTAAAATATTCTGTGGTACTACAAATTGCAGTGAAATTTTACTGCAACAATTCCTGCAGTTTTCCCCTAAGATTTAATTAAAAAATATACACAGAAGACAGCTTGAATTCTGTGAATGTAATTTTTGCAGTCATCACTATGTGCAAATCTGAGGAAATCCAGGGATTGAAATGCTTAGTGTCTTAAGAAAGATCTAGAAGGCAAGGTTAGGAAAAATTCTTTCAAAATATTTCTGGCCTTTGCATTGAAGAACCAAGTCCAAACCCACATACTTATTTCTGTATTTCTTTTTTCCTATGCTAACTATAATATGAATTTAACACCTCATAAGAACTGCTTAAAAAAATATCTGCTCTTTCGAAGCCACAATTTCAAGTTCTTAGATCTTGTACAGCGTTGATTTCTATTCCTTGTAGCTCTTGAGGTAGATCTTGATAGATTCATGTTGGATTTGATGCAGATGGTTAGGGAAGGATCAAAACAACACTAATTTCAGATTTTCTATTACTCAATCAGCTCAAGTTATGTCTTGAAAAAAGATATTATTAGAATTCTGAGATAAAAGAAATATTTTAAATCTCTTTAGGTGACAATTATCTGGTTTTTGGTTTCTTATTACATTCAATTCGTCGTTTCTATTTCAAAATACTTTATAATCTCTTCTACAAACAAAGGAAAGAATACTGACAAAACCTAGGAAAGTAACACCTGTGAATATATGTATGTATATGTATGTGTCTGCAGCTGGGTAGGTATGTACTGTGTTGCAGTAAATTGAGAATACAGATATTTGAAGTAGCTTCCTGCTGGTAAATGTTTCACAACAAAGATGTGATCAAAAGAAATGCAGGAATTGAATGACGACTGCAGCCAAACCAATTAAATCTCTACCTCTAGGTCAAAAAGATAAAATAAACATGTCCTGTTAATATTTCTGCCTTATCTTTCTTTCTTTAGTAGAGAAAATACACTCTTGTTAAACAGGTCATGAGTTTTGCAATAGGGATGCAGAAAAAGCCTAAAAAAAAAAAACAAAAAACCAAAACTCAAACAAAAAACCAAAACAAACAGAAAAGTATATGAAATGACAAGAAGAAAATGTCTCTGCCCCCTATTTGTAAGAATGGGACAGAAATATTGTCTTTTTAAAGTAAATCTATTAAAAAATGCTTTCATTTGGGTATCTAGAATATTTTAACACCCTAGTGTGACATAGTATCTTGGCTGAACATTGCTTAAAAGTAAGTTTTATCTTTCTATGTGCTCACTTTTATATTTTGGCCATTCACCCTTATAGCGTCACATTAAAAAAAAATCATTAAAAAAAATTTATTAAGAATAAAGTGACTACACTGAGAAAATATTGTATATCTCTCTTATGAAGGCTGTATGAATGAACCAATATGTCTCCTGAGTTCTTTGTGGGTTCTTAGAATGGAAGATTATCATTTAGTGTTTAAGGTAATATTTTAACATAGCACAGTTAAACACTGAAACAGAAGCTGAAAAACAAATTAAAATGGTGCAGTACCCAAAAGGAGCTGGAATATTAGCACTTCTCTCAGTCTTTTCTTCTAAAGTCTGAAGAGAAACAGAGAATGAAAAAATGCATGATTCAAAGTGCTGCATTAATAGACCGACCATCAGTGTGTGTAGGATACAAGAGAGAACAGTTCTCAGAAGAAGTCTCTTCAGCAGACCTTTGGGGATATTTTACACTGGTGACATTTAAATTGTTTTGCTCCCTTTTTTTAATGTGGAAAAAAGGAAGTGCACATTTGCTTAATGCAGTGTTACTGTCTTATTTTTTTCTGTCGTTGGTACCAGATTTTTAATTGACTGCATGACAATGGAAATTTTGCCTAGGAGAAATTTAGCTTTCCAAACAGCAAGGGTGGAGTGGTATGTGTCAGACACTGAGAGAGGAACCAAGCCCTAGAAGTGCCTTTTTCTGTCACAGATCACAAAATCTTAAAGGTTGGAAGCGACCTTGAAAGGTCATCAAGTCCAACTCCTCTGCCCGAGCAGGACCACCTAGAGTAAGTCACACAGGAGCTCATCCAGGTGGGTTTTGAATGTCTCCAGAGGAGGAGACTCCACAACCCATGTGGGCAGCCTGTTCCAGTGCTCCCTCACCCTCTCTGAATTGACTAATCAGAATCTAGACATTGCTCAGAGGACATCTGCATTGCAGACATCTAAATGTGGGCAAATGGACATCACTTCAGTAGTAATGTGCTCTGTAGAGATTCCGCTTCACTTTTGCAGAAGGAGTTGGAGCTATATCTTCATAAATAAATAAATAAACAAGTAAATAAATGAATCTCTGCTGTGTGTTCTGGGCCTAGAATAATTCTGAGAAAAGAAAATGGAAACAGAAGAAGCCAAAAGGAAAAGGGATCCCAGTGGGTCTCAACCAAACTATAACTCCCTGGCTAAGATGAGAGTGAGGAGTAACTGCAATGCACTGAGCTTTGGGCTGTCCCTTCATCCTTTTTTGACCTGACCAAAATACGCTTCAGCTTTCTTCATGTTGTTTATGCTTATGAATCCTTCCCACAAAAACCAAGGACAAAATGAAGTCAGTACATTCCTATATAAAGTCAAGGCTTATAACTGAGACCAAGAAGGTTGAAAGTTTATACATAGCCAGTGGGTGAATAGAAGCCTCTGAAAAGAACTTTTAAGCACCATTTGCTCTATATCTGCAAGCAGTGGTTGCTCAGGACTAAAAATCCAATCCAACAGTAATTTTCTGACACATAGTTCAGCAGCTTTCAATCAGTTTTCCCAGAGGATACAAATTATTTAAGTGTAATGTAAATGAAGTAAAATATCAGGAAAATATTTTGCTTGAGAAAGCAACGTGAAGGAGAAAATATATATATATTTGTAACTAACAAAACGGTGAAGAGCCAAGGACTCACTGGGTTAAATATTCGCTGATAAACACAGGCAGAAAAACTGGACTGTCATTGCAATTTGAGACAGAAAAGTCCAACAGCTCAAAAATGGATTGTACAAAATCAATTCATATTCACATAGAATGAAAAACTCACAAAGATGGACAGTACTCTGACACCATAGCCATGATTGCTTAAAAATATTTTAAAAAAAACAACAACAAAAAAAAGAAAATGTCTAAGTCCTAACAATATAAAGAATTCAGCCAAGCAAAACTAGTGCAAGCTGCATGCTGTGACAACCAACAAGCAATGAAAAAAATCCAGGAGATTATGTTATTCTGCAAGAGCTTCCCAGGACATTCTAGAAAGTGAATGAACATTTATTGAAGTTGAACAAGTTGCACAAAGCCCTCTGCTACTAGGAAGCTTTTTATTTGTTGTCAAGGCTACGGGGCTTGGCCTTGAGCTCTCTCCCATTGAGGCCTGTAGATAACTGCTGGGCAAGGAAGACTTTCATCTGGATCATTAAAAGCAGAGTACGATTGCTCTTTGTGTTAGATTGCTGAAAGCACCAGTTCTGCTTAAAACAGCTGGTCCTCATACATTCAATAACTGAATCTCTTCTGGGTATGAATTTGACTCCTGATTCTTCTTTGGAGTCAGGCTCTGGTTTCTGATCCTGCTGAGGTGTGCCTCCTGACAGTTTCTAGACCTGGACCATCCACCATGCTATGATACCCACACTTTCATCAGCTCTCATGGGAAAGCTTCAGGCAATGATAATGGGAAGGAAAGAGCAAAATGTACAGAGCAGATTAAATTAGAGAATGGTCCGTACTAAATGGCCACATTAATTCACCCTGAAGTCTGCTGTCATTGTCATTTCAAATAGACTTCTCCTAGGGAATCTAGATGAAGTCTTACTTGTTCAAGGAAAATGGAAACAAGAGGCAGATTTTTTGCTATGTAGTGCTGAGGACATTCAAACATGTTCAAGTGCCACAGAATGTTATGACAACTAAACCATGGATTTCAGAGTTCAGGAACAGCTGACTCCATCAAATAGTTGTTTCTATTTCACAGGGGCTTTTCAAAGGTATGCAGAGCTGTAGAAACCTCAAAGATTAGCTGACTGTTTAGTAGTATATTGGTGCCAGTTACTCAGAATTCCACTTGACAGATTTGATGTGGAACACAGAGGTTTGATAATTGTCCTTCTAAAACTGATATATCTTCATAGACATGCTCTAGAAGCAAAGACAATGATACTTGGGGACAGTAGTTACTGTGTGTACCAGAAAGCAATGGTCTTTCCAGACATACTGGGCTCAAGGTAATCTTTCAACAACTCAAATGCTGTAGCCCAGATAACATAATCAATCACATTTTTAATTACTATGACAAGTGTAGTAATTACCATTTTAGAAATACATTTAGTTTCTTTTTCCTGAATAGAGCATGGAAGTGTTTTGAGGCCTAATATTTTCAGATTTGGAAGTATCTGAAACTGAAGCTATGTACATTTCTAATGAGAATAAATAGCAAAACAGTAATCACCACAACAAGGTAGTATCTTTTAGGTGTGGAACCCTTGTGTCCCTCGGTCAGATATAATTGACTTATATATCCAAAAATAAGTTTGGAGCAAGAGAAATTCATGTTTACTTGAAAAATAGTAAGCATATTCAACTATGTAAGAGCTCTGTTTACATAATTTATTTTTAAAAAACAAACAAGCCAACAAATACTTTTTCCAATTGTCTTCAAGTTTGTATATTAGTATTGAAATCTGCATTCTTAGCCTTCCAGTTATATGTGTTTTCAGTTTGGATTTCTATAAAAATAATAAGCTGTCTTGTCAGTGCCTCCTGTCAGTATCTCTTGCTTGGTCCACTGTGTGTTCAAATTTCTTGTCTTATTGAACTGCCGAAGCATTGTAGTGGCTTCTGTCAGATAATGCAGCTTTCTTTAGCTCCCACATATGAGAAAAAAATATATGGCTATAGCCCTTTGAAGAACTCTTATAAAATGTGTTTCTAATTAGATACCTATAATAGAGAGCACCGGAGGGATTTGTTCATTGTCACAGATTTTCAGAGATGAATTTACTCAACAGTTTGCTGAAGCACATAGACAACAAGAGGCATTTGTGACTGGATACGATCCAGAGATAAGAGATGTGCTAGATCTGAAGCATCTGAAATAAGAAGCAGTGGGAAGCAGAAGCATCCCTGTATTTCAAGACAATTATACTCAGTGTTTATCCGCAGAATTCAGGCAGCAAACACTTCATATAACATTTTGAAAGGAAGCAGTTTAAAAAATGCTTTTAAAAGATATTTTTAAATCTTATGTGTAGTCCAATAACAGAAGATGATTGTTAAGAGAGTGTATCTAAAAGTCAGATAAAATTGACTTTTTTTTTTGGTGGTGTGTTGGAAAAGAGAAATTTCCTTTCTTCACATAAACATAAGGCTTTCTGCCAGGACAAGCATCTCCAAAGTGCCTTGGAGTGTTTCACTGGATGTGCTGTGCACAGGGAGCTTTTTAATCAGCTGTTGCTTACATGCAATGTGACAAGCTGTACCATGAACAGACGATCTAATGAAACATAGTTTCCTGTGTCTGTCTCCCCCCTTTTGTGTTGACTGATGAAAGATGATCTTGCAATTCTTTCTCTGTGTGAGAACCCCTTCTTATTTGTAGGCTTATTTTCCTGAAACTTTTGTTAAAAAAAAAAAAAACAACAAAACTTTGAATGATGTATTTTTTAATCCAGTTTGCTCAAAATCATCTGTAAATACAGAAGTTATTTCAAAGGAACAAACATCACACATGGGTATTACTGCTTAAATCTAATTTCCTCGGGAAACCAATCTAAATGTAGTATTCAGAATTTTCACTATAACAAATCCAATTATCTTCATGTATCAGAAGGAGCACTTGTATTACAGAATCACAGAACCTTAAGCTTGCAAGGGACCTTGAAAGATCATCTAGTCCAACTTCCATGCCAGAGCAGGACCACCTATAGTAGGTCACACAGGAACTCGTCCAGGTGGATTTTGAATGTCTCCAGAGAAGGAGACTCAACAACTCATCTGGGCAGCCTGTACCAGTGCTCTGTCACTCTCTCACAGTGAAAAATGTTTTCCTTGTTCTTTGGAACCTATTATGTTCCAGCTTGTACCCATTGCCCCTTGTCCTATCATTTTATGTGTACTTGTTTATAATATTCAAATATTTAATTAATTGGCAAAACCTGGCAAGTTAAAATGCTTCAAGGTTAGAAAAAAAAAATAAAAGCCATGTTAAGGTTATTGAATCTAAATTCTCTTGTTCTGGTAGGTATAATGCTCCATATTACGTGCAAGGCCAGGTATACCATAAGCAAGCTACAAGAAAATGAAGTGATCAATATACTCTGCATTAAAAATTAAAAAAAAAAAAACCTCAAAACATTTTGTTAAGACCATGCATTTAATTAAGTTTTATCAGGAGCCTACACTCAAAAATTAGCTGTGCATTAGAGATATTCAGACCACAACTGGACAAATCCCTGCAGAACTTGACATATGCTGGTCATGCTTTGAGCAGAAATTGAACCAGGTGATCTCTAGAGGGGTCATCCTGACCTAAATAAATCCATGATCTGTGACCAGATCTGTGAACCAGAAAGAGCTGTCGTGTAAAGTATATGTAATCTGGATACTTTAAACTACCTAAAACTACTTCTTTGTGAAGCAATTCAAACCTTTAAAACTGTGCTTCCATTAAATTAAAACAATTTTTGTCATAAGTCTTTAAAATCTGTACCTAATAAGTATGCTGGATATCAGTTATTTTGCTATCTATAAAAATAAGAAATCAGAACAAGCCTAAATTTTACTCATGTTGAATATAATTTCACTTCACATCTGAGAAAGGGCAGAATTGTGCTGTTTTCACAGTTTCTAAAAGATTTAGTTGACTGACAGAATATCTGATACAAAGCAGGACTTCCAAGACAAATGCAAGAGGAATCCTACATAGGTTGTTACTGGATTTAGAAAATGAGATTGTCATTCATGACAAACAATATTTTGTTATATATATTTTTGTAAGCGATGGATAGCACTCAGTCAAAAATATATCTGCTTATCCAGAAGGTGATAGAATAGAGAGGTGTGCAGAAAACAGTGTTTCCTGATTTGCAAAAGTAGTTTAACACAATTTAACCAGTACAGTTTGAAGAAAAGACAAAAAACCCAAAAAGTGTAAGTATGTAAATACTTGAGAAAAATGGGTTGTGATATAAAAGTAGGACACATTTCTCAGCTGTAACAGGTAGGGAATAGGGTCATGTCTCTGTTGTATTTCAAACAAATGCAGTGCCATGGGTCCATGGAATGAAATTAGCAAACATGCAGAATTGAATTGTGAACAACTAGAGGATAGGTAGAACAACCATTAGAAAAACATTTGTAGATCCTAAAGTTTATTAGATGATGGAATAATTTGTCAAGGGAAGTTCTGAAGCACAAACATTAGATAAAAGTATCAACATATAGGTCAAACTTTATTATATAAGATCCTGCAGCATTACGACAGGGAAACAGTTTCCAGTCCCAGCATATAAGTCTTATGAATAAAAAAAAGAAGCAAAGTAGTGGACAGAAGGAGAGGAAATATGTACTCTGTTACTCACATCAGATATATGAACAAGAAGTTTGACAGACACCAATGAACAGATATTGTTTAAGCATGAATACTTCTCCTATATACTGTAAAACAAAACCAAATCAAAACAAAACAAAAAGAAAAAAAAGAATAAATTTAAAATTCAATCTGCCCCCAAGAGTGTTGAGTAATTATGAACCATGATTTGAAATGTCACAAAATATAGTAGTTGAGGCAACTGTCCTGACCAAATCCCTCCATATTTTGTAGAAATATTGCAAAATAACCTATNCTGATGAAAGATGATCTTGCAATTCTTTCTCTGTGTGAGAACCCCTTCTTATTTGTAGGCTTATTTTCCTGAAACTTTTGTTAAAAAAAAAAAAAACAACAAAACTTTGAATGATGTATTTTTTAATCCAGTTTGCTCAAAATCATCTGTAAATACAGAAGTTATTTCAAAGGAACAAACATCACACATGGGTATTACTGCTTAAATCTAATTTCCTCGGGAAACCAATCTAAATGTAGTATTCAGAATTTTCACTATAACAAATCCAATTATCTTCATGTATCAGAAGGAGCACTTGTATTACAGAATCACAGAACCTTAAGCTTGCAAGGGACCTTGAAAGATCATCTAGTCCAACTTCCATGCCAGAGCAGGACCACCTATAGTAGGTCACACAGGAACTCGTCCAGGTGGATTTTGAATGTCTCCAGAGAAGGAGACTCAACAACTCATCTGGGCAGCCTGTACCAGTGCTCTGTCACTCTCTCACAGTGAAAAATGTTTTCCTTGTTCTTTGGAACCTATTATGTTCCAGCTTGTACCCATTGCCCCTTGTCCTATCATTTTATGTGTACTTGTTTATAATATTCAAATATTTAATTAATTGGCAAAACCTGGCAAGTTAAAATGCTTCAAGGTTAGAAAAAAAAAATAAAAGCCATGTTAAGGTTATTGAATCTAAATTCTCTTGTTCTGGTAGGTATAATGCTCCATATTACGTGCAAGGCCAGGTATACCATAAGCAAGCTACAAGAAAATGAAGTGATCAATATACTCTGCATTAAAAATTAAAAAAAAAAAAACCTCAAAACATTTTGTTAAGACCATGCATTTAATTAAGTTTTATCAGGAGCCTACACTCAAAAATTAGCTGTGCATTAGAGATATTCAGACCACAACTGGACAAATCCCTGCAGAACTTGACATATGCTGGTCATGCTTTGAGCAGAAATTGAACCAGGTGATCTCTAGAGGGGTCATCCTGACCTAAATAAATCCATGATCTGTGACCAGATCTGTGGACCAGAAAGAGCTGTCGTGTAAAGTATATGTAATCTGGATACTTTAAACTACCTAAAACTACTTCTTTGTGAAGCAATTCAAACCTTTAAAACTGTGCTTCCATTAAATTAAAACAATTTTTGTCATAAGTCTTTAAAATCTGTACCTAATAAGTATGCTGGATATCAGTTATTTTGCTATCTATAAAAATAAGAAATCAGAACAAGCCTAAATTTTACTCATGTTGAATATAATTTCACTTCACATCTGAGAAAGGGCAGAATTGTGCTGTTTTCACAGTTTCTAAAAGATTTAGTTGACTGACAGAATATCTGATACAAAGCAGGACTTCCAAGACAAATGCAAGAGGAATCCTACATAGGTTGTTACTGGATTTAGAAAATGAGATTGTCATTCATGACAAACAATATTTTGTTATATATATTTTTGTAAGCGATGGATAGCACTCAGTCAAAAATATATCTGCTTATCCAGAAGGTGATAGAATAGAGAGGTGTGCAGAAAACAGTGTTTCCTGATTTGCAAAAGTAGTTTAACACAATTTAACCAGTACAGTTTGAAGAAAAGACAAAAAACCCAAAAAGTGTAAGTATGTAAATACTTGAGAAAAATGGGTTGTGATATAAAAGTAGGACACATTTCTCAGCTGTAACAGGTAGGGAATAGGGTCATGTCTCTGTTGTATTTCAAACAAATGCAGTGCCATGGGTCCATGGAATGAAATTAGCAAACATGCAGAATTGAATTGTGAACAACTAGAGGATAGGTAGAACAACCATTAGAAAAACATTTGTAGATCCTAAAGTTTATTAGATGATGGAATAATTTGTCAAGGGAAGTTCTGAAGCACAAACATTAGATAAAAGTATCAACATATAGGTCAAACTTTATTATATAAGATCCTGCAGCATTACGACAGGGAAACAGTTTCCAGTCCCAGCATATAAGTCTTATGAATAAAAAAAAGAAGCAAAGTAGTGGACAGAAGGAGAGGAAATATGTACTCTGTTACTCACATCAGATATATGAACAAGAAGTTTGACAGACACCAATGAACAGATATTGTTTAAGCATGAATACTTCTCCTATATACTGTAAAACAAAACCAAATCAAAACAAAACAAAAAGAAAAAAAAGAATAAATTTAAAATTCAATCTGCCCCCAAGAGTGTTGAGTAATTATGAACCATGATTTGAAATGTCACAAAATATAGTAGTTGAGGCAACTGTCCTGACCAAATCCCTCCATATTTTGTAGAAATATTGCAAAATAACCTATTATAGGTTTATTTTCTTGAGGTTATATATAGGTTTAGTTTCTTGAGACTAAATCTGAAGCCTTGCAGAATTCAGAGCCTACTTAAATTACACTTCATCTTTTAGTAAGTTGTATTAGAATGAACATTTGGAGAAACAGCTCTATGCTGACACATATAATTGACGTTACATACTCCATGTGATTTTGCAGTATTCCCCACTTGAACAATAATAAGAGATCCAGTTTAGTCTCAGATTCAACTGTCTATCAGCTATCAGATCTATCAACTTTTTTCTCAACTATGGATTTTCTGGTGTGACTGAGTACTCATCAGGTCGTTCTATGTTGTTTCCATCAAAGGGAATAATTTATTCTGTTCTCTTTTGTATGTAACATTTTTATTCATATGCACCATACTTATGTAGACTGGTTTTGTCTTGGATTGAACTAATGGTCTAACAAACTAATTTTAACTTAGTTGACAGTGAAATTATTAATGTACTGTTTCTCTTCCTGCCTGCAGTACGCTGTCTGGCTGGTCCTTTGGGTTACATGGAACGTGTTTGTTATCTGCTTCTATTTGGAGGCTGGAAACCTTTCAAAGGTAATTTACCATTGAATACATTTAAGCCATCAGTGCTTTGTTAATATAATCCAATTGAAAGGCTGTGTTCTGTTTTACTTATTCTCTTAGTGTTATTAGAATGAGGATGGTATGATGGAAATTTGGAATATTCTGGGCATGTTACAAACTTTTAATCTGATGGTAATGAGCACATACTTTCTGATGCCCACAACAATAATGGTATACATGTTTTTAAAGAAAATGACATCTTTTTTCCCTCTCAGTAATTCTGCAATGTGAATTTCATCTCTATGAGAAAGATGAATTAGATTAGAAAGATGAAAAGATTATCATCTCAAGGGTAAACAAATATTTTTTTATACCCTTTAGCTAGCTGTTACTTATCTGGATTCCTTTCAGGCATCTTATACCACAGCATAGTAATTGTAAAACCAGATGTCTTTTATTAAATAAAATGTAAGCTGAGGTGCCAGAACAGATTGCCATTTGGCTATTGCGGTGGTTTTTAACTCCGTGCTCTTGGTAAAAATGTTATGATTGATAAAAATGTTATGATTGAACACATATACAGTCAAAACACATAGGAAAAGTATCTTTTCCTAAGAATGATGCATTTCTAGAGTTTTATTGTTACTATGAGTGATAACATACAAAGTGGCAATGGTAATTTGCTCAAACAAATACCCCAAAACAAAACTACTACTTTCTAAGGTGTTCTCGGAAGGCTGGCAACTTGTGGAATAAGAGATAAGCAGTGGTAAGAAACTACATTTTTAAATTAATATGCTTCAATTGAATTTAAGTATTGCTGTCCATGCTGATTTATATGGTATGAAGTGACCATCAAAGAGAGTCTCACATGTGAAAGAGATCACATTGTCATTTTGACTCAGATATTTAAATGTCATTCCTGATTGAAGGGACCTTAGCCCAACTATAAATTACAGATGTAATTATCTGATCCTTTGTGTGTTACAGGTATGTTATGGTGCAGAAAGTTAAGCATAGTTATAGGAAGAATAAATGAGGCAAAGATACTTCCTGACCTGTATTTTCTCTCAAATCGCCCCCTCAGTACAAAAAGTATTAGAGACTGGGATATTTCATGCCCATGTATTCTGTTTCTTCAAAAGATGCTGACTTCAAAAGCATCAGAATTTCATTTCCTGAGGGTGTAATTTTCTGTGGGTAAAATGTTACACTTTCTCGGTTTTATACCTTCAGACAAGCTCTATCTCATTAAAAGCTTGGCAAGAACATGGTAAATAAAAGGGCTTGCATGTATTATCTTTTATTTGTTAAAATGCATACTGTATTGCTAAGTGAACTAATGTATAGAACAAACCTGGCACCTGTTGTACAATTATACTCACCACAATCCACCTTCTTTCCACCTGCTTGTTTCAGACACCTGCATTCCTAAGCTTGTAAATGTTGAGATGCTTATCATGCCTGGGGAAGTGAAAAGGAGTAGGAAGGAAGGGAGAAAGGAGAAGCAGCTGTTTCAGTACTGCGTACTCCTTACTGAGCATAAATCTAGCTTAATAACTCTAGTAGGTGTTAGTTGGAATAAAATCGGGCCAAAACCAGTATCTAAAGCTG
This sequence comes from Urocolius indicus, assembly GCA_013401255.1. Lineage (NCBI taxonomy): Eukaryota > Metazoa > Chordata > Aves > Coliiformes > Coliidae > Urocolius > Urocolius indicus. The sequence goes on from WBNH01009525.1 coordinate 518,104, forward strand.
GAACTGACTTTTTCTGAAGTCTAGGGCTGTGTCATGTAGAGTGTTTCTAAACCATATGTTTCAGGCTTCTATTTGGATGCAGTTAAAATTTGTATTTGGTCTTTAGATGTATTATCTGTTCCAATGATATGACCTGCCTTGAAATATCCATTAGAGTATATTTCTTCCTTTTCATACATTTTTTAGACCAACAGCATTGGTAAATAAGGATAAAAAATCCTAGACAATGGATTTAATAGGTACACCTTGACTCATTATCTACAGAAGATCTAATTCACGCACACATCATCACTGTCCTCTCCCTTTCAACAGTGAATGCTGCATCATAACTTCCCCACACTAAAAATTTTCTGAAAGATATAGAAATATATGTCTAATTCAAAGATACCCAACTGTTTAGATGGATAAAACCTATTCTAGATCCTTCAGAATCTCCATCTGTTTTACAGATATAGGTGTCTTACAAAATTTATCATTTTACATTTTATGTCTCAGTCACATTCAAATATCTTGCACTAAATCTTATTACTTATATTTTCATCTGGGAATAACTGCAGCTTCAAACCTGTGATGATACTCCTGTGTAATTTTTTTTTTTTGTGTTTGTAATGGCATATAGAACCTTGACAAAAGCTCTGGTTCTGAATCGGTTCTAAATAGAGAATAAAAAATAACCTTTAGGTAAGTACCAGAGGGATGCCTCTGAGGTTGTAAACCATGAGAGAAGATACTGAACAGCATGGCTTTAGGAATTGATAGGTTAAAATGACAGCCTAATAATAGTTCAGCTGGGTATAGTTTATTTTTATATGTATAATTTATAACTTTTCTACCAAATAAAATAAAAGAAAGGAGCTTATTTTTTTTTAAGTTTTGATAACAGCTTTTATTTTATGTGTATGTACATCAATTTTTTCCATCATCATCTGCAGATACATGGAGAGGACATATTGCAATTGTTAATATACATTATTTAAAAGGCTTGCTAGCTTCATCCTTTTTTTATTTTAGTTAAGTCATGACATTTTTACAACTTCTTCTTATTACAACTTCTTCTGAAACAAGCCTGCAAAGACTCAGAAATGCTTAGGACAGTAAAAGTAATCATTGAAGAGATTGAAGCTCAAGGATTATTAGTGAACAGTCATGCAAATCTGTTTGCATTATACACTATTACAATCATATATATCTTGTGGAAAATGGGGTCAGAGTAATTATTTTCTGTCATTGAGGCATAATTGTCTTTGCTGAAGCTCTTTCAAAGTGAGATGTTCTTAACCTTGATTATTATGTGAATCTGTGAATGAATTCCTAGAAAATCTACTCCTCAGACTTACTTTTCAGTATTATTCTTCAATAATATTTAATTAGTCACTGTGTTGTTTCACTTGCTGGTAAGTGCCATGCTCTGTGTAAGTAGGACTTTAAGGTTTCTGTAGTGGTAATATTTATTTTGGCCTGTGGCTAAGAAAATGTAGCTTATGAAAAGCACAACCTCTTCTCTTGAATGAGGCACATCTGAAGTATTCTAGTAAAACAAAAAGGAAAACAAAACAAAAAGCATCTCTGAGAAAATGTAGTATTTCAGTAATTTGTGAAAATATACAAGAAAGGACATAAGGAACTAGATTCAGTTGTCTCATAACAAAACAAAGAAAAACAACCCCAAAACAAACCAACCAACCAACCAAACAAACAAAAAACGAAAAACCCCAAAAAGGCCTAAACCCCCAATAATTAACAATTCTTCAGACAAAACTCTCATTTACTTCCGTGGATTTCAGCTGAAATATCTGAAGAAGGACAATCAGTAGAAAGCATGCTGCAGATGCTCATGTAATGAAGAAACAGCAGTCTTGCTTCAAGGCATTTAAGAGCTTCCCCTAAGATGTTTAATCCCCCAAGCATAGTTGAAGCAGAATAAGAACTATTGAAGTCCAATTTTTAGTTTAAAAATGAATGGATATTTTTTCACAGAAAGAAATGCATGGCTGAAGTTTCACTGGTGCCATCACATGTTGTAGTTTAGAATGGTGCTGCTGTCATTTGCTGGAAATCAGGGTGGAGCCTGGATTTGGGCTGCTGGAAAAGGAGGATCATCTGGGCTTCAGGGTCCAAAGCAGTGCTTGCTGCATGTGGTCACAACGTCTGCCAGTACTTTTGGTTCTTCTTGCATGTAACCGTATTGTGTGACCAGGTACAAGAGCTCTCCTCTCACTACTGCCTGGCTGAGCTCTGGTAGCACTTTGGTGTATTCTCTGCAGTACTATGTGAAAAAACTCATTTTAACTGTCAAAGTGACTTAGTTTCTATTTGTGTGGTATTCTTGACATCTTCCTTACTTATACCTAATAACATACAAAGGTTACATTTAATATATTAAATCTTAAGGTTGTACTTAAATGTCTTTTGACACAAAAATGAGGTGTTTGAAAGTCAAACACTCCAATATCAAGAAACACCAGAATTCAGGTTGCTCGTATAAGCATAATTTGGCTCCCTCTGTGCATTCATTTTTACACAGCTGTTAATTATTCAGTCACAACTGTATTTTTTTCTTTCTTACAACCTTTTCCTTAATCTCTTCACAGCATGGCCTATTTTAGAGATGAATGAGGTTTGGGAGTTGAGTGAGGCTGCCATACTGGATCTTACTCCATGTATTGCAGCATGAGAAAAGGCTTAATAAAAGGACAAGGGAAAAAAAATACTCATGCTCTCTTACTATGCATATCCATTACAAATTTTGTTTACTCCTCATTGGCCATCATGCAATTAATTTCCACAGTTCATATATTCTATTTAATCTCTGCTTGAAAACATGTCAAATAATACTACAAAAGTTTATGTACGGAGCCATGGCACCTAAGAACCCTAAGCACAGTTGTGATACTATGTACATAGCTCACAAATGTAGTTAAAAGTGCAGTTCCTCATGACTTCATCATTCATTCTACAGATCTGAGTTGCAAGATATTTGCATTCAAATGAGGTTAATTCCTTGCTGTATGGTTCTGAGCTGCAACAAGATCAACGTGAAAAACTAGGAAATATTAAAAAATACACTTACTTAAAATTTGATTTCTAATTAGAATACAAAGAACTGGATGTATTGTAGCTATTAAAATGTAAACTAAAGAAAAAGGTGTAATCCAGTTGTTTTGTGACAGAAGTTTTAAGGGAAGGCAGATGTTTCTGAACACATTTTCTCCTACCTACCCCAAATATCTGCAAATATAAGATAACTTAGACCTGCAGAATCACAGACTAATTCCTGTTGGAAGAGACCTTTCAGGGTCACTTAATCCAGGCTCCTGCTTGGAGCAGCACCAACTTCAAAGTTAGATCAGGTTGCTCAGAGTTTTAGGCAACCAAGTTTTAAAAGCCTCCAAGGATGGAAATTTCACAATCTCTCTAGTTCCAAACCATTCTCATTGTGAAAACCTTTCTTCTGCTATGCAGTTGAAATTTTCATTGCTGAAATCTGTGAAATTGCCTGTTGTCCTTTCACTCTGTACCTCTGAAAAGAGTCATGCTCCCACTTTTCTAACACCCTCTTTAGGATTTTAACTGAAGTTTAGTTCTTCAACTTTCTTTTTGTCCTTTCTGGAGTTGAATTCTTTTTTCTAACCACACACAGATTGACGCATCTCAAAAGAAAAAAGCTAATTATAATGTAATAAATAAATCACTTTTCATAGTTTGATATGCTTTACTTCCGAAGAAAAGTGAAGAGTCTTCATGTATATGTAAAGATATACAGTAGCTTAAGTAAAATATGGAAAGGTGAAGGTTTTCTGTGTTATCTAAAAGAAGTAATAACATATTAAAAATTAATTAGAATCCTTTCCTTTAAAAACAAAACAATATATATCAACATTTAAGTTTTCTGATATTCAATACAATAACAGAAACATTAAATAGAAAACTTGCAGTCACATAAAATGCTGGAAATGCTCTTCTCTTTTCCTACTGAGGTGAATATGAATCAGAAAGCTTAACCAAAACTTGGTGAAAATTCTCCAGTAGCTGTTAGGGAGCAGAAGGAAGGCAATATAATGGCATTGCTGGGGAATAGTCCTGGGGAGAGAGCTCTGGGAGTACAGAGGAACTACTGGAGAAATTAAGGTTTAGGAAGAGAGTTTGCTAACATTTTATTATCTACAATATTACTCACCCTGTAGCTGAACTGTAAGTTTGACTGGTTTCCCCATCATGAAGCAGAATAATAAAGACAAATGTAAGAAATCATGTTAGTGGGATTCCCCAGCTGCCATTGTACAGTCATTAAAATCAGTGTTTGCCTGCTCATAGTCATGGTAAAGTATAACCAGATAAGACTTTGGGATATAGCCTTTCCATTCTCCTACCTTTGGCCATGCTCCACAGCAAACATAGACTATGGGAAGAACATCTGATGCAAAGATATTAAGTAGGAAATGAGCAGTTTAGAAATCCACCCTGAGCTGACATTCATGCACTAGCAACTTTTCATCACTGGTAAATCTACCTTTCCCTTATTGACCTGAGATGTTGGTTCAGGATTAGCCAGATATGACTGTCTTAGTGGCTGTAATGCAGCCCATCTTTTCCTTTTCCATTGGATTGCACTAACATGAAGAGGAAGAGGCAGAGGCAGCAATGGCTGTAGAACTTCCTGTCAACACGCAAGCGTCAGTCCTGCATAGCTGGTGGGAATAAACAGAAGGATTGGGAGGAAATATAAGGCCCATGTTTTTAACTACCATTCTCATTTGTTCCCACTATCTTATCCATCAAAGTTTTAGGGACTAAACAGAAATAGGCACCTAGTAGTATTTTTCCGCTTGAATATCCCAATATTAACAAGCATATATCCACCTAGGCATCTGACTTTCACATACCACTGCTTGGATTGATACCTAGTTGCTCTGAAATGCAGTTTATATCTATATGCAAATTAACTGCAATAATGCAAATTACTTCAGGATATGATTTGCATAGCTTGTCACTCATGGTGCTTAAAGACATGCTGGCTATGAGTGCTGAACAATTTATGCAGCTAATATACTCTGATTTTAAAGGGACAGTTTGATACCTAGATGAAGCTGAGGAAAGAAGGAAAGAAAATAAATAGTTGATTCATCTTCATTTTAACTCAGTTGTAATAAAGCAATGAATTTGGCAACAAGATTGAAGTTACACCAGTTACACGTTCATACTATATTACTTTGTGTCCATTAGTATAATCATTATACTGCTTTGATTCCACGTTTACTAAATTTTTTTTGTAAGGTGGTGGTCGTTAACAGTTAAATGTCAATGTTGCACATACTCTAATAAAATAACCTGCAGGATGTTTAATTTTGAACATGTTACCTTCCTTGGATGTTGTTTTAACAGATGTCCTGTTAAGATAACAGAGAAATTAAATTAGTTTTCAACTCAAAGCATCTGGTTAACTTTGTAGGTAAATGCCTTTGAGCGGTAAATCTGACCAGGGTTTTCAGATAAATAGCTATCAGAATGTTTTAAGTAAATGACTTTATTTTTTCACTTCTATTACTCAGGGCAGATTTGACATGCTTGATCATATATCTAACAGATGAAAATTGAAAATAGTGCTGGCAACCAGCAGAGTTGGGTTATTTTGAGGGTAGTTTCATGGGCAGATACTATTAAGTCTGCTTATGGTTTCACATAATTTAGTTTTGCAGCAATTTTTGAACCTCAAGATCTTTACCAGCTTGAAAAAAAACTGTTTATAAAATTTAAACTGTTTATTACTGTAGACATAGCATATGGTGGAAAACATTTAGATAAAAATGGAATTTTTCTTCTCTTTAATGATGAAGTAAATTGTGATAGGAAATCATTCAAAGTATAGAAAAATATGAAATATTATTGCATAGATTTTGCTTATGGTGCAAAGTTTCTCTTTTAAAATTCTGGGATATATTTTATGTTTAGTTCATGAATAAATGTATATCTGCATATTGCACACTTTTCCCATAATCTAATTGTTGTGCACTGAACACAAGAACAAATGAAAATCATCGAATGGTAGAATTATACAATGGTTTGGATTGAAAGACATCTTAAAGATCATCTAGTTCTACCCCTTCACCATGGACAGGGACACTTTCCACTAGACCAGGCTACTCAAAGCTCCATCCAGCCTGGTCCTGAGCACTTCCAGGGATGGAGCATCCACAAACCCTCTGAGCAGCAGTCCAGTGTAGTGATTGATCATATGATAATTCCATATGATAACTTATACATATGTATACATATTAGATGAATAGCATATATGCATGTTCATAGGTATTATCTTAGTTATACTGTTAAAATCACACATTTTAGTATACGTCTTAATATGCATATATTATAATTGCGTGGAGGTTTTATATATCTAAAGGCAGTGACATGGATATTTCTGCAATTCTTTCAAATGCTACAACCAAGTCATTGCAGAAAAAAACAAATATATACTTATGACATTATGGGAGTTTTAATATTTATGAATTATATTGCAGTACCATCTAGTGGCCCCAATTTGATATCAGGGTGCCATTATACGATAAGCCCTAGACACACATAATATAAATATAACCGGTCTTAAATGGTGCACAGACTTAGTATGCTCTGAAACAGAAAAAGAAGTGGTAACCAACGAATAGTAGATTGCAGGGAAAATGCAAACCAGTGTTATAACTTTGAAATTCTTCATGAAATCTAGATTTTCTTAACTTTCTCATCAAGTAGTCCTCATGTTTCTCACCCTGGTGAGAATGAATAGGAAAGTGAGACAAAGTCCTACCTGAGACTGGGAAGTGTTTCCTGGTCCCCCTCTGTAAGGAAACACTTCTGAATGCTGTGGAGCACCTTTGCTGGAATTTCACTGTTGTGATAACCAGCAACTAAGAACCATGCAGTCACTTGCTCACTCTTCCCCAGCCTCTGCAGTATGACTGGGAGGACAGTTAGGGAAAAAAAAAACCCTTATGGATTGAGAGAAGAACAGTTTATTAACTAAGATTAAATCAATAATAATAATACATATAATAATAGGGATTTTTTTATGAAAAGGACTATAACAAAAGATACAGAAAATTTTTATAAAGAAAAAAATAAACCGAGCAAGCGCTGCACTCACCACTCACTGACCAAAGCTCATGCAGCAATCCATCCCTCCCTACTACCTTCCCCCAGTTTATACACTGGGCATTCCACTGGTATGGAATATTCCTTTGGCTAGTTCAGGACAACTGTCTTGGCCTTGCTCCCCTCCTAGCTTATTGTGCACCCCTAGCCCACTCACTCTGAGACAGGATGAGAAGCCGAAAAGGCCTGGATGCTATGCAAGAACTGCTCAGTAATAACCAAAATATTCCGGTGTTCTCAATGCTCTTTTCTGTACTGCAGCATCTTTTCACATATGAATAATCATTTATTGAACCTGTGAAAGCAACGTGAACTGTGAAGCATTCACCTTTTTTAATTCTGTTTATTATAGTCCCCCTTCCATGGAATGGTGTGAGTGCAGCCAACAAGCAGTAGTCTTTCTCGCCACTATAGTGGTAACAGCAATCTCACATATCATAAGGCCACACACTGAAAATGGCTGCAGTGGCTGATCATGTCTTGTTCATCATTTTATAATCCTCTATATTTGCAGTTGCCCTTCTGCTGCAGGGTCCTACTCCCTTGGTCATGCTAGAGCATTGAAACACTTGAACATTTATGTTCTATCTCTGGGCTAAAATATGCAGATACATCCATTCTAAGCCACTCCTAGCTGCCACATTCTTACACATACACACCTAACTTTACACTGAAGCGAATGAGTAGCTCCTAGAGAAGACACTCATAGAAGGTAAAGAGGTAGTAATACATTTATACTTTGTGGTGGTTTAGCCAAACCCAGGACAAATATTTCTGAGTATCTGCCTTACAGTCATGTTATGCTTTTTACACCACAAGCAAATTTACATTCCTTATATAAATATCCGTAAACATTTAAACAATTATTTCTAGAAACGTGATGCAATGTAAATATTCAAGATAAAAAAGAATTTATTTCTTCCTCCTGTAAAATTTTAACTTAAAACTCTATAGTTATTTTTAAATATTAGTAATTTTTTCTTGTCATTTTCTTCCTCTCTCATTCCAATGAGATGAATTGTTCTAAAACTGCTACAGAAAGGCAGTGATCTGTGGTGTATAGATAAGTGAATTAACTAATAATGTCAACTTTGATAACTCTGTAGGATTTGATGATAAATTTATATTAATTGCCCATAATAAATCAGAAAAATTGTTCTCTGGCAAAAATCTCATTGACTTTGCTGTTACACTGCAGCTGACAGCACACTCTCAGCTTGTTTTGTTTTGCTGATTCCATGTGCTCAGAATGAAGGACTAGCTATGAAAAATATTTGTTCACCTTTTCTAATAACCCAGTAAACTTAATGAATACCTTACTGAATTTATCCACAGAGTATGAGTTCGCTTTATTGTTGATGTTTTCAGAACTTGCTGCTGCTATTTCAATGACATTAATTTCAAGGAGCATCCTAACTATTCAAGGGTAGACTGCTATACTCTGGCATTATATCCCACTTATCAGACTACCACAAACACTTATTTAGGAAATTGGATTCTGTGTTTTTAGAGTAGGATTTGATTGGTTAAATAACCTTATGAATTGCACAAAAGTGTGATTTATTGTGGGTTTTATTTTAAAAGCCTGTTCTTCAGCAGGCCACAGTGTAACTCAGACTATTTTTCTTCCACCCTACAAAGGTTGGCTAATTCAGCAATAATCAGGCAATCAATAATGTGCCATTTCTGGATATTTCACTGGTATCTTCAAACTGCAGTTTATAACAGTGTTATAGAAAAACTTCTGTTTTCAATGCAGAGGGAAAAAAAAGCTCAGAGTGCTCAAAACTATCTGAAAAAAAATTAGTTCCTCCTCTACAGGTAACTGAGACATATCTCGCTATTCAGATTAAGAAAAAAAAGAAAAATTGTCTTTGTTAAAAGTGAAGGACTCTCCCTATCTATGTAAGGGTCTTGACTATGACTTCCACTCACATACACAAACCAATTTCTGTCCTTTTCTTTCTTTTCTTGGCAATTTTATATTTGTTACTTCTCTCTTTTCCTCTCTCAGCTTATTAAAGCTGAACACTTTCTAAATCTTGGCTTTGCTTGCCACTGGCCCATTCTTCTGATGCTTAGTACATCCACATGTATTCTAGATAGGTTTGGAATTGGCAAGATTTATTTTGTTTTGTAAGTGCGAGCAAACACTGAATTAGAATGCAGTTTCATTTAGGTGTTTCTCTTTAACTGCCACTTGCAGAATACACTAAATATTGTAATTCTGCCCGTCGCTGTCCATTGTAATAACGTGCATTGGATTCGTAGTGTTCCCCCAGATGTTCCTATAACCCAAGTATAAGACATCTGTCATGTAGCAACAATGCTACAATTTGCATTAGGTAGAAAAGTGAAGCAGTTGGAGCATATTTGTTTTATCTTAGTTTGACTTATAGAAATTTTTAAGCCTTTTTATTCCTCGTTAGAATATGCAATATCATGTTTATGTATGTGTGTCTCTTCTGTGTTGCATATGACATCACAAAATAAATTTCAGGGAACCATTGTTAAATGTATTGCAGATATAATCTAGGTAATATGCAGTAAAAAACCTATCTGCATAAGTATTCACATAAGAATAATTTAAAAATTGATACTATGAGGTATGCAAAGGTCATCTGTGAACATTAACATCTGGCCAACTGCTATTAATGCCAGGTATTAAAATAGCCATGTAAGGAGTATTGTAATGGGCAATATTGAAAGAAATCCCTCAATTGGATAAACTTCTTAAACTTTATTGAGAAACAAACACGCATACATACACATAGATATATTTGATCAGTGTTTTCCATTTCATTTGACAGCAAATATATGCTATTCTGTGTCTGATTCTTTTTCATTTTTTTAAATGTCTTTATTCTTAAATACATGAAATCCATTTTTTTTTAAAAAAAAAAAGCTATTTTTAGCTCTTGTTTATTTAACCTTTTTGGTTGGTTGGTTTGGTGGAGTTTTTTTTAATTTCTTTTAAATCTATTTTAGGTATTTTCTAGTGTATGGATGCCCTGGTTTACAAAAATATTCCATCTTCTTTTAGTCATTCCATCTTGAATAGTTCCCGTCCTAGTTGCCAAATACTAGCAGTGGTTTCATGAATGATTTAAACTATTTCAATCACATAAGTAGTTTCAACTCAGCACAAGGATATACAATATGGCATAATTTGTGTAGATTCAGAAAGCTTTTGAGCTTCTAACTGTGCATTTTTCATGGTTGACAAACAATGATGGGGTTCAAAGCATGAGCTGTTTCATAAAACTACATCTTCTAGCTGTTGCATTTCCTTCCTGAATTCTGTGGATTTAATTTTTAATAAAGGAAAAAGTTATGAGCTCAGACAGCTGTTTGGAAGAAGAGGTTACTAGAGTGCTCAGTAAAAACAGACTATGATACTATGTAATTAGGGTTTTTTTTTCTCTTCATTAGCATATGCAACCTGCTACAGGAATGAGAATATAATGATAATTGCGAGACTCTTGGGTTTTCACACTTGGAAACAGTGTAAAGTACAAATCTGAAGTAATTGGGATTCTTTCAAGAAATGTCTCTTTCTGCATAGTGAAAACAAGAGCTTGTAAAAGACTATGGAGACTGAATTTTGATGTTACTTTTCTGGAAAAGCCTCTCCAGGAGATAATAGTACTTATCCCGATTCAGGTCTCAATGTGAAAATAAGTGCAGCAATATTTAATTTATCATTAAAAGATGTTTGTCGGTGTCACAGAATGTATCATAAATTATAGATTTTGCAGACAGTTGCCTCTGTGAGAAGTTACTGAAGACAGGTTTACTGAGAGAGTGTGTGTGAGAAATTTGTTTGATTCTTATACTCATTCTGTTTAGCTTTAGGTAATGTTTTCAGTTGCTTTTCACAGAAAGAAAAAAATTGTCCATTATAAAGAATACATAAAAAGTACTATAATTTTTTACATTGATATCGCTGTATACTGTGTAAGACAGTACTCTCTTGTTTTCTGTCATAGAGAAACTTGCTTTAAGAGTTGATAAGTATCAAGTACCATTTCTTACCTGTCTCATACAGAAGCAGGGCAAAATATTACAAGCGTAAGTGGCAAATTGCATGTAAGTAGTGTTATTTCACATATAATTTAGGTCTTTGATAACCCAAAATCCAAATATCATTTTCAAATAATATTAAAAAATCTATTTCTTTAAGATGGTGGGGGGCCAGTGTGAGTCCAAAGGCTAATGACGTGTCTTCAGCTCCTTCTGAGCAGAACATGCCACTGTGTGCTGCTACCGTCCCATTCCCATGTGTCATGACCCTTCCCATTTGTAATTCTTCACTCTCACTCCTACTTTTTACACTTTTCCCGTTTTCCTAGAAACCTGCCTGATGCAGGTGGTGATAGGCTGAAACACTCTTTGGAAATCTCTGCTTCTCTGCCCAGATTGCTGGCATAGCTCAAAGTAGATACCTAGCTTCAAAGTTAAATGAGATGAATCCAACCCTAAGCGCTTATCACCCATTGAATTCCTGGTAGTTAAGCACAATGGGATGCCTTCCTTTAACACCAATCTCTGATTATATTTAAAAATCTGATGCCATGGAGCCTAAATTGCATTTAAATTGGAATTTGAGTGTTTTATCTGTTAGTAATTTCTGAAAATGAGGTTTGAGTTGTAGCAAAACAATACCTTGTCCTTTTTTGAAAATTTTGCATTTATTGATTTGCCTTCAAGAAAAGGAAAAAGAATGGTAATGGTAGAGTTTCCACTTAAGAACATACTGAAAAACCGCTTTGTGTTTTCAGGTGCAGTTGCTAGGTTTATTTGATTCTCTTTCTTCCTTGATTATCATTTCTTTTTTGAGCAAGACAATGATGCTGCACATGAAATAAATTAAAAGCCTGCCTACCATGTCCATGAAAAAACAGGAGTCAGTTTTGAAAACCCTATACAAAAAGTCATACCAACATACAAATAAATAATAAACATTTGGTTTTTCAGTTCAGAGCATGGGATAGATGAAAATAAAAAACTGAAAATGCAAATAAAATAAGTACATGCTGCAAAGCAAAGAGCAATGTCAAGAATTTGTGGGTCTGTATTGATTGGTACTATAGAAGACACTCATAACAAGGAAAATAGAAAGACTGCATGAAAAATTCAAAGCAAAAGATCTGATCTGAAGATTTCTGATACTAAGCAAGTGATATATATTCAACTTTCGTAAAAATTTAATGATATCTTTTTATTAATGGCTGTTGCTTTTCTGTAGTATTTTCATTGTGATGGGTTTCATGGTATATGTTAGATAAGATAAACAGGGGAAAAAGGCAATCTGCAATATGTACATCCTTGAGCAAATAAATACTTTATTTTACTCTTTTTAGATTTAAGTATTAAACTGCAGAAATATGAAACTCCTGTGTTTTATACATAGAAAGTCATGTGGCACTATGTTAAGTGCGATGTCCTTTGGTATTATGATTTACTTTAATGAAAGTGAAAAAGTGAAAAAAAAACAAGATCACCAAATTACATATTGATATGGAGCTGATGTATTTAGGAAGGTACATCCAGGACTTTAGAAACTTCTGTCTCTTTTGCTCCTCTGCCTGGGTGATGCTATATTACGTATAGTAGAGTTATAGAAACACAAAGATGGAAGACATGTCCTTACAATGTTTCTTGTACATAGAAATTAATAATATTTAATCTAATACTTGGTTAGCTAAGTGATTCTATATAAACTAAGAGAATGGATTGTGTATCATGACAATATAGCCTGGTTTTGCATGCAGAAAATTTTTCCTAGTATCCAACCATAATGATTTTATTAAATATCTTTGACTTTTATTGAACAGGCACAATGTTCTCTTCATTTATCATGCTGATTCTTCATTTTTTTTTCTCTTTTCTAGGAACAGTAAATAAAGGTATTTCATTTTTCCTTATTATTCATATTTTCTTGGTCTCTTACTCTGATTGATATATAGATTCTTCCTATATGCTCTGTACTTTTTTATCGTACAGTATCAATATAAAAAAAAAGGGTTATTCCAACTGAGACCCCATCAGCCCCAAGTAAGACAGACCTATAAAACTTCTAAGATTTTGTCCATAAAGCTGCCATTAAATCTTTACGGAATCAGATTTTCTGGATTTTTGTACAGCTACAGCGTTGATTCTCATTTCTGAGTCACCATTGCAATCTATTGCAGTTCTCTTTGCCATATTTTACTACCTTGCCAAGTGTTACTTACTTGCAATCTATCTGATTTCTCTTGCGTACAAGAAGTACCATTCTCTTTTCTTTATTTACTTCACCTTGTTGTTATTGGGTCATTTCTTCAATTTGCTGAGATCATTTGGATTGCAGTCTTGCCCTCTGCAGTGTTTGCTATCCTTCTTCCACAAGATATAAAGTGTTCAGTTCCATCACCCAAATCATTCATGGAAATATTGAGTTGAATTTTGAGTGGATATCCACCTTCCACTTCAAACCCTTTCTCATCTTAACAGCCTAACACAGATAAATACTTTTTGTGAACATATTTAAAACCAGCTGAACAACTGATGCATGGTGTTTTGCAGCATTATGCACTTCTTTAATTTGCGTGTAAGTGGCATCAGTCTAGTGTCAGAAGTGAGAATAAAGTCAAATATGTCCTGTTTACTGCTCTGCCTCCCCAAAACCACCACAGGCAACTGACCTGTCATAGCTAAAGAAGGAAATTTATTTTAGTATGAACTGCTCTGGAAGGCTCATATAAGTATCTTTTTGAGTTTAGTTTTGTAAGAACGTAGGGATTAATAGATTAGCAATTTTTGTTACAGAACATCGGAATTGAATACAGATTCACTATTCTAAAACTGTAAAAAATGTCTATCTTTCTGATTCTCTGTAGTTGCTCCTTCATTTTTTTAATTAGTTCTTTTTTTCTTTTTTTTTAAAGCAGAAACTTCAGGTGAAATTGTGTGCCTATTGAAGTCAGTGCATGAAGGGATTTTTTTTATTCCATTGACTAAAATGAGGCCAGGAGCTGACATAGATCTTCAAGGGCTTCTCAAAGTGTCACATCTTATCCCTAAAAGCATAATGATGTCTTGAGAATTCTGCACATCAAAAACAATTTCATAATAGAAGAGAAGATTTTCATTTCATTGATATGGAAATCAAGTTATGGAGCATGCATTGTGCAAGCTTTCAGTATCTAAATCAACACCATGTAACATGCAGAGATAATTTCCATCCTCACCAAAATGTTGCTAAATTACATTTAATAAAAAAAGTCATACTGGTATTTATCATTACAAAACACAGATAAACATATGAGTAATGGTATGAGCTCTGTTTTGGCTTTTGACATTCATATTTCAGTGATCTTGGAATATAAAAGATGTGCAAATGTTAGGGGATCTGAATCTGTACATGAAGAAGTAAACAATTATTAATCTGTTAAATATCATCTGCTCACTGAGTCAGTTAACTAACTGCAGAAAAAGAACATGACTTTGTAGTTCAAATCACTTGAATGAACCTTGGGAAATGAGTCCATATTTCAGCTCTGACACAGGCTTACTGTGAATCAGAGCTTCCGCCTCAACTTGTGCTCAAAGTCCTTAACATCATAAAACAAGAAAACAAAGATGACTGCAACTGCCTGCATGAAAAGGACAGCACCACAGTAAGGTTAAGCTTGGTATTGCTCAAGACAACTTTGGTGGTTCACTAAGTGTAGTCTATTCACATTGAAACATTACTTGAAAGCTTGCTTGCAGAAATCAGTACCATTAAGTTTTGTCTTATATGAGTTGTTCCCTTCCCCAGTGACATTACAGACTATTGCTAACAAGATAACAAGTCATCAATACATTTAACCTTTATTCTGTTAACTTTCATAATAACCATGGTTATCATACTTGTATATTCAAATGATTTATAGAATTTTATGAGAAAAATAATATTATTTATAAGAAATTGTTCACTTCACCACCTAATGACTGTCAGTAATTTGGTCCAGTGACCGTTTTCTTTTTACTGATTTGATGAGTGAAATTGGGTTAGATGAGTCTGGCATATGGAGTTTCCAAGGTATGAGGCATTTGCTTCCTTCAAGGTGCTGGTGAGAGTAATCTGAAAGATAAGGAAAATCAAAAGCAAGATTAGGCACTTTTACATCCTGAAAAATCACTGATAAAAAAAATCATTTCAGCATTCCTGAAAGTTGCATGTCTACATTTTTTTAAAATGATATTTTCTTAATTTTACTCACTAATTCATGACAATCAGTGAAAAAATATTTGTAGGAAAGATGTGGCAGAATCCTTGTAATGATTCCTTCTGTCTGGTTTTTGGGTGAACAAATGTGAAAAATTGACCTGGAGAACAGATCAGCAATTCAATCTATTTTGTGCTAACTAAACACATTTGTAACTGTACCTTCTTTTACTAGTTGTGCTTGGTTTTGAAGTTTTGGAACTCACATGAACAATATTTTTCTGGAAACAGTATACTTGCCTACTTATTTAAAGATAAAAATGGGTCACAAGGCAGTTTGACTGTTTAAGTGAATCCTTACATCTATGTTACATTTTTTTTGTGATGCAGAGGAAGTGGAGAAGAGGAGGATGATAAACTGAACAAGTTATTTATATATATCACTTAAACTATGTTTACTTTAGCGATTATGTAGGTTGATCATTCGTACAATGTCCTAGGTTCCTAAATCAAGTATTCTAGCTTGAATCATGAAGATTAGCTGCAATTACATTTGAATGAATACTGATGCACTGAAAGGTTCTGTTTGTCATAATTTAACGTGTCGTATTTTGCTATAGAAGAGATGATTGTCCCTGACAAAAACCATGGGAAGTCCCTCCGATTAAAGAATTTTTTTAACAGTCATTCCTATGGCATTAAAGGAAGTACTGCTGACTTTTTAAAATAAGAATCTCAGGGGAAAAAGAAAGTCTGATTTATGCTTAGGGCATTATATTACATTTCAAAGTATCAACAATAAATTTGTAAACGATAGATATAGGAAGCACATCATCCATAGCTGAACCATGGCAGTTAATCAAGATGGAGGTTTAAGCCACTGTTTTTAGATCTGAGAACAGGAGAGAGATCCTACCTAAAAAAAAGAATTTTTTATATGCAGAAGGTAATTGAATCCTTCTGGTCATCTACCTTAACACAGAGGCCAGCATCTCTCTGCTTTAACAAAAATCAGATAGGACCTTTAGCAATCCCAAACACATAAACATTAGATGATTAATCCAAACTATCAGTAAAGGGAAATCTATCAGAAAAAATACTGGGTTTCAGCTTAGTGTGATCTCCACCTACAGCTACCCTTCCAGGAGACCTGAGAAGACCTACTAGGAAAGGAGCAGATCACCAAGGAATATTATACTATTGTCAAATACTACAGTGAACCACAATATTGACTGCTATGTTCAGTCCTGTTCATTTTTATCAAAAAGAATGAATACAGTTACTCAAAGAAGGAATAGGGATGCTGGAATAGTTGTGTGAGGGGTGAATGACTGTCACAGCTTCTTGGAGTAATGAACATTTTCCAAGATTCTGTTTCACACTTACAGGGTCAGGGCTCTAGTTTCAGCTCCAGTTCCCCCTTTTTTTTTTTTCTGTTCAATAAATATGACATGTTTTGATTTACTGCTTTAAATATTACACTCTTAAAAACAGCAATGAAAAAAAATCCACTGTTAAAAAAAAAAGTAGGAACAAAGACAACTGGCCAAAATTATTCTTGAATTTTCTTGTAATTACTTGGGTTTGCTTTTGTAGCTGGTGAACCACCCTACCTACCTTCCCTCCCTCTCCTCTTCTGCTCCAGTAGAGCAGAGAGGAAGACAGCAGTGATAATCCTCTTGGACTGAAATATTTTAAACTTGTTTGGTAGGTGATAAATGTTTCTTTCCAAGGGGATTAGCACAAGTGAAACTTCACTAAAGGAGTGAGAGTTTCTGCATACACATGAAAAAATTTAGAGCTTTGCTCGATCAACAGTAATATCCATAACTTTTCTGTGGGAAAAGCTAATATAGGAATAACAGCCACATGAAGTTATCTAGAAACTGCTCTTTTAATAGATTCTATTTTATTGCAGCTACTCTGCTGTGAACACATTTAATTGTGGGTTTTCTTCACCAGTTACACTAATTCATTAACTTCTGTTGAGTTAAATATGAACTGTGTTGGTAACATGTACAATGTCTCCTTGGAAAAAGAAGGCAATTTTATGCAACATTATGGATTAACCCAGATGAAAATATTTGTAACTATCAGCATTACAACCATCATATAATCTTAATAATCATATATCCTAACAAATACAAAGGGTATAGTATTGCTAATGAAACATTCTTACTTTTGGTGGATTCCTATAATTTAAGTATTTCAATTTCATTAAAACAAGTACTTGAAAAGACGTGCTCAATTTTTCAAGAAAGGCAACTGAAAAAGCATTTTGCTTTTCATTCCCAAATGCAAAATTAAATGCTTTGTTCTTGTTGAGAGCATTCAGATTTCTTTCTTACCTTAATGAAGGTAATGTGATAAGTACAACATGCTTAAAACAAGAAATCAATTGGTTGATTACAAGCTCTTTTCACTGCCTTTTTTCAGATACACCAAATGTATTGTTTAGAAAATGCTGTTGCAAATAATGTATTCTAACATTGAATCCAAATAATATGAGATATAACAGAGGATATGGAAAGAGCAAAGTGAAATTGTTTTTTTGGTTTCTTGATGTTTAGACATAGCATATAACCAAAAGTCTTATGGAAAATGTTAACTTATGGACATCTTATATTTTACATCATTTTTTCTGTTCTGTCATGTGCTATCCCTAGTCATGTCCTAAAGGCTAGGCAGAAAGCTGCAGTGGAAAACCGGGAAAAAAACCACACTAACCATATCACAAGTAGATATTTCTACTACCAAATGGTATTATACAAATTATTTCAAATTGAAAGCTTTATGCTAGAACGAAGTGTTCCATCTGTGGCAGACTTCTAGCTACTCAAGATGGAAATACTGCATGTCCCTTATAGAAACTGAATGCATTATTTTTTTAAAAAGCCATACTTTGAGCACAGTTGTATTTACTTTGAAGCACCATAGCAAGATAATGTCCAGTGAACTGATACCAACAGACTGAGCTGTGCTTGCTCCTACTTAAAGATTACTTGTCTTTGTAATCATAATACATGTTATTGCTGTATCTTATCTCAATATTAAAAATCTTGATGGGAGACTGGATTTGCGTAATCATCTTTTATTTTCCCTTTAAATTGTAGTTTATGCAGTTCTTCCTTCAACAACATAAGAACATGAACAAAGTGTAGCCACATTGCATGAACTTGTTAATATGTGATATAGTGGAAAAGATGAAGGAATGATAGCAAGCATTCAGTCTGGATGTGAAATTATTGCTGGGAATACTGATATACCTTCCCTTGCGTATTGAAATACCTTCCCTTCACCAGTCTGTCTTGCATTTTTTTTCTCTAATGATGTACAGGATGAAAAGTACTCAGACTGTACATTCTGTAGGCTGTTTTAGGAGAAATCTCTTTTTTTTTTTTTTATTAATTCCAATGAAATGTTAAAAAAAAGAACTAGTAAGACCAGGATTCAAAAAATATTGAATATAAGAGTATTTTTTGTCTTCAATGCCAGACATGAATTGCACAGCTGAAATGGTGGCCAATACATTTAAAATAAATACTAAGCTAGGAAAGGAGAATCCTAATAAGTTACATTATGATATTTTCCTGAAGTAAATGTCATTTTTACTATTTGAGTAAAAGTACCAGACATGTCTAATTAGACTTTGAATTTAATGCTAAATTTTAAATATTTTTTTCTTAAGCCATCATATATAAAAAACCATCAAAAACTGTATTCACAGAGTTTTGCTTAGAATAGCTTATTTCATGGCTTGGTTCTGGCTTTCCAATATGAAATGCACTTATGATGGCCCAAGATAAAATGATGCTTCCTCTGCTGATTTAAGTTAAAATATTTAAATGCTGCAGTGCCTGGAAAAGCTATCTGCATCTTAGTGGTAATTCTCAGTAACTTTTTGGACTGCTTGAAATATTCTTGACACATGCAAAATGGAAAAATGAAATATTTCTATGCTAATGCTGCAACACTAAATATATCAAAATATTGCCAGAGAATTGATTTGATAGTTCACACAATTTTTTTTTTCCTTTTCATAGGATGCAATTTTTTAACATTTTAGCCAAAAATAATATGTGTGCAATAAAAATACACAGTATTGAGAAGTCCATTGAATATATTTCCATGTAGTTGAAATGTTATGTGACTTTTTACTTTCATATTTGTGCTCTTAAAATTGCAATTTTTTTAACATAGTATGATAGCTTGTAACCCAAGTTACTCCTTAATCACCAGTCTCAAAAACTGGGGAATGCAGTGGAATTAGTAAAAATTTTCTTAAGCAAATCCTCTAATAAAGATGTTTACATGTTTCATCTTAAGAGATGTAAGTAATTCATGTAATGAATATAGGATTTTGGAGATGAGTAACAGGCTCAAGATGATAAAAACTGGTTCTAAAAGTGGTTCTATGATCAAAAGTATAAATACAAAAAATAATTTTCCTTGACAGATCTGAAATTTTTAGGCTTTCCTGTTTTAATGGCAAAAACAGTGTTTGTTCCTTTTTATTACCTCATTACAGCACTGGTACAAATATTAAAAAGTAGAGAGACTTTTAATTCTTTCCCTTGTCAAATGTCTTTTAATATATAAAAACAGTGTAACAATACTGTGAGCATTCACCTGCCAGTGAAAATTTTGGTATGTGAAAAGGAAGGAAGGTAAGGGAAAAAGAATTAGTTCGAACTGTTGCAAAAGAGGTTGGATGCTGTACAATAAGTACTATAAAATATTTTTAAGAGAGAAGGATGTAGGTTTTTATTGTTACAGTAACGATAATATATTGAAGTAACTCAGTTTAAAATAATGTGACTTGTCTTACCAGAAATTTTATATTCATGAATTTCTGGTCATTTTTTAATGGAAAAATATTTTTACTCAGTCCAGCTTTGCGTCATCAGATGCGTTATCTATCAGAAAAAGTTTTTAAAAGGGTATCTCCTACTGAGAGAGAATATAGACTCATGTTTCGTTGAGGGGTAATAAAAAGGCCAAAAGTATTTCCTGAAATGTTACGGCAATTTCTCCCTTATATTTGCTATGTACTCTCCTGTTGAAAATTGCATACTTATGGTGAGAGATATAAATAATCTGATGTAAGACTATGGAGCCCATTATGTTCATATAGTTTGATATTTTGAATAGTGCTGTCCTTTGAATTTCACTGAGTAGTTTTTCAGCTTCTGATGGAGCTGCTTCTTGGCTTATAGAGGGAAACTCATTCTAGTCTAAAAGACTAGGTAAAATCTAAAAGTCTAAAAGCCCATTGTTCTACATCTGTTGTTCTACTGAGTAAGTATCTCTAGTGCTAGAGATATCTAGAGTATCTCTAGTGCTAAAGAAATTGCTTCTATGTCATCTAAATTTATTTAGGTTCTGTATTGCTGCCTGTACATTTGTCGTGGTTTGGCCCAGCTAGCACAGCAGCACCACGACTCTCTCTCTTGGTGCCCTCATTCACTCTCACCCTCGTTAGGATGGTGGAGGCCTCAGCGAAATGGGAGTAAAAAGATAAGCAAGGTTGTTGTGGATTAAGACAAGGGCAGGGAGGGCTCATTGCCAATTACAGTTCCGGGCAAAACAAACTCCAGTACTCGACTTAGAGAGGAAAGTAGGAAAGTTTATTCTACAAGAAACAGAATGGAATAAAAGCAAAAAG
>WBNH01009525.1:539549-553956 GCA_013401255.1 Urocolius indicus
CTCCTCTCTTTCATCACTGACCTTGGAGTCCGCATGGTTGTTTCTCTCACTGTTCCTACTCCTTGCACCACCACCAACCAGAAGAAGAAGAGACAGAAAAAGGAAGAAGCAGGAAAAAGATGGAGGAAAAAACCTCCTCTTCCAGCTTCTTCTTAAAAAGTGATCGTGGAGGCATCTAATTGGCTCAGCCCCAGAAATGGGTCTGGCTCAGAGCTGGGGAGAGTTGCAAACAACTTCTTACAGGCGCCATCTTTACAGCCCCATCCTCCTTACCAGAAAAGGCTGTCATGTCAAACCATAACAACATTTTGTTCTACCTTTGGCTGTTAATGTCTTCCACCATCAGAAATTTTCCATTCATATTTATATTGTCTTCTTTGTTGCACCACTGATACAGCATCATCTTTACCAAGCTTAAACTATAAAGTTTACTGCTATTAAAGTACTCTTAAATCTCGCACTGTAATTCAAAGTTCCCTGATATAGAATAATTTTTTGAGATTTTATTGGAACTTGTTTAAATTTTTCATTACCCATTTGAAAATGAGGTATGAGCTGTATCCCAGTAATGGTCTTAACAGTGCCAAGTACAGAGTAAATAAAAGGTCCAGTTCAAACATGTACCTCCTACATGTTTGTTCAGAGATTGCATCTGTTCTCTTCCCCATGATTTTACTCTGTAAATTCTAGTTCCGTAACTACTATAGTTCTCAAAATCCTGTCTCAGTATGGCTTTCCAAAATACAGACATTCATCAGAAAATCTGTGACCTGCATTCCTACTTCCATATTGTAACGTATTCAAATGTCTTCTTTTGAAAAGTCTACCTTACGCTGCAATTCAGGTACATGTGTAGCACTGTCTGCTCCTAATTACTCTTCATCATTCTATCATCTTTTGTATTAACTGCATAATTTTGCTCATACAGATTTCCAATTTCATCTGGATAAATGAACAATAGTAATTGGTCAAGATATTTGCACTAGCTTACTAAAAATTCCTCTTTGCACAATTGTTCCTAATTAACAGCTGTTTTCTGAGATTTGCCTTTGAACTAGTGTTTCAAATTATTAGTATGGACTACAAGAAATTTTGTACAGTGCTAATTTTTAATCTGACTTGTGCAGACAACTGCCCTTACAGAAGTTGTGTTGATACACTTTCCTCTATGAACTGAACTTTTCACCTCATCAGAAGTTTTGACAAGATCTGTTTTCCATAAAACTGTGCTGATTGGTACAAATTATGCTACCATCCTTTAATTCTTTCATACTTTTAGGTTGCATCAGCTTTTCTGTGACTTTGTTCAGAACAGAAGTTCAGCTAACGAGACTATAATTATTTGGGTCATGCTACTCTTTACAAAATATATTACAATAGATAATTACAGGATTTTCTCCTTTGCATTATGTTTTATAAACAGAGCCTTAGACCTCCATGCAAAATGGAAAGTACAGACTGTCATACACAGGACAGAGTACCTACAATACACATGGAAAGGCTGAATATTGCTTACTTTTCATATGACATAGAGTGCTTACGAATTATGCTACTGGAAATCTGGAACTGGGGCTGTTTAGTCTAGAGGAGACTGAGGAGGGATCTTATTAATATTTACAAATATCTAAATGGTGGATGTCAGGAGGTTGGGTCATCCTTTTTTTGTGTTGTATCTAGCAACAGTACAAGGGGTAATGGGATGAAGCTGGAACACAAAAAAAGTTCCATTTAAACATAGGATAAAACTATTTTACTGTGAGGGTGAGGGAGCCCTGGCAACAGGCTGCCCAGGGAGGGTTGTGGAGTCTCCTTCCTTGGAGGTCTTCAAGATCCACCTGGACACCTGCCTATGTGTCCTGATATAGGTGGACCTGCTTCTGCAGGGAGGTTAGACTACATGATCTCTAAAAGTCCCTTCCAACCCCTACCATTCTATGATTCTATGATTCTATGAAATGTTATGGCTTCCTTAAACTCTTCTCTGCTCCATTAAATTGCACCGTATTTCAAATAATCTCTTTCACAGGTATGGTTTTAAAGCCTCTGTTATAGTTTGGTATTTTTAACTCTGTTCTGTCTGTCATGGCAAAACATCACAGTCTATATTCCCTAAAGAGACCATGAAGGTGGATGAAGATCACTACACAGAATGTGTTGCTTGCAGTGATGATCAGACAGACTTAAACGTATTTAGAAAAAGCACATTAGAATATTTATTGATTCTAGATCTTTAGTTCTCAGTCTCCTTATTCTTATGTAGTTATAATCTCAGGTTCTCAAAAAGGGTAAAACAGTGTCAACAGGCAATGCTCTGTTGAATGCCATGGCACTGCTATGATTTCTATATGAGCTAAGCAGCCATCTTCATTATGAATTTGCATTAACACAGTATAGTCCTTTTACTCCTGCAGAACAGTTGCAAGAACAGTTCTGACGTCTTTAAGTATTTACTATGTATTTTGAGTGTTTCCTTTTTTTCAGATGAATATATCAAGAGATTCTCTGTGTAGTCATATTGAAAGACAAAAAAAAAGAGAAAAGTGACACAACCAGGAAAAAAAAACCTTCAGAAAAAAAAGAAAATTATGTCTGCTTTTGCCTTTTCAGTCATGCACTTTTAGGAAACAAAGTTTAATATCTTACCTTTACAAACCCAGCCTTTTCTTGTGCAGTAATCGAGTTTGGCATATATAAAGGGAATAGTTATGATTTGTAATGTTATTTTACCAGCTGATCAAATACACATTTTGTTTCCATCTTGATCTTAGAAAATAATTGGAGGACAAAATGTTCTTGAAATACCAGAAAAAACATTATATTGGAAGTCCTTTTATTTTGAGGTTGCACTGCAATCCACTAAAAATCAGAAAAACTCTGTATATACAGGAATTTAGAATACAGTACAATAACTCTGGTTTCTGTGTGGAAGAAGAAAAGTGTAAACAAAATCTATTTGATTATCCAGATTTATAAAAATTGATTAAAATGTATAAGAGGAATAAATACATTTGGGAGAAGGTAAAATGTGATCTGCATTTATGTTATGCCACAGTTGAGGATTCATGGCAGATGTCACCTTCAGCAACTGATAAACCACGTTCTTGAACATGTAGAGTACAAAGCTTAAGTTATTTTTACAGATGAAAATACTGGCAATTAACTTTTTTTTCTTAGAAATATATTAAATAAGACAAAATAGTTTGTATATTTGTGGTAGTTTGACCCTGGCTAGATGCCAGGCACCCACCACGCCACTTGATCACCCACCTCCTCAGCAAGCCAGAGAAGGGGAGAAAATAAGACAAATGTCTCGTGGGTTAAGATAAAAGCAGTTTAATATAGAGATAGCAAAGCTGCGCGCGCGAGAAGCAAAGCGAAGCAGATCAAGCTGTTACTCTCTACTTCCCATCAGCAGCGATGTCCGGCCACCTCCCGAGAAGCAGGGCTTCAGTACGCGTGACGGTTGCTTTTGGAAGGCCCAGAATGAATCTTGCCTCCCCCTCCTGCTCCTCTCCCCCAGTTTATATTACTGAGCTGACGTCATATGGTATGGAATATCTCCTTGGTCAGCCTGGGTCAGCTGTCCTAGCCATGGTCCCTCCTAAGATCGTGCCCACCCACCGCTGTTGGTGAAGGTAGGGGAAGGAATGCTGGAGGGACAGCCTTGATGTTATGCGAGCGGTAGTCATAATATTGATATCAACAACAAGCACAGCACTGCAAGAGCTACTGTGGAAAGTCACTACCATCCCAGACCCACTACAATATTTTATGTAGTTCACCTTGTACTGCAAGGAATCTAGGAATTATCTCTGGTCCAAGATTTTTCTAAGGAGATTTTGTCATAGGAAATTTCTAATGCAGATTGCTATAAGAAATTCAACAGGTCACTTTCATCAGATGTTTCTATATCATCAGCGAAAAGCTCAGGTAATGTGGATTGGATAGACAGTGAGGTGGATCAAGAACTGGCTGAATGACAGAGCCCAGAGGATGGTAACAAACTGAGCCAAGTCAAGTCAGAGGCTTGTGGCCAGGGGGGTTCCACAGGGGTTGGTTCTAGGACCAGTCTTATTCAGCATCTTCATCAATGACCTGGATGAAAGCACAGAGTATATCCTCAGCAAGTTCGCTGATGACACCAAACTGAGAGGATGGGCTGATTCACCAGACGGCTGTGCTGCCATTCAGCGGGATCTTGACTGGCTTCTTGAGAGCTGGGCAGAGAAGAACCTCATGAGGTTCAACAAGAGCAGGTGCAGAGTCCTGCACCTGGGGAAGAACAACCTCCCGCACCAGAACAGGCTGGGGATTGACCTGCTGGAGAGAAGCTCCACAAAGAGGGACCTGGGAGTTTCGGTAAGCAACAAATGAAGCATGAGCCAGCAATGTGGCCAAGAAGGCCAATGGCATCCTGGGATACATCCAGAAGAGTGTGTCCAGAAAGTCAAGGGAAGTTCTCATACCCCTCTGCTCTGCTGTGGTGAGGCCTCATCTGGAGTCCTGTGTCCAGTTCTGGGCTCAATAGAGACAGCTCAATAGAGACAGGAGACTTTTAAGGAGAGTCCAGCACAGGGCCACCAAGATGATCAGGGAACTCGAGCATCTTCCTTATGAGGAAAGGCTGCGGTATCTGGGACTATTGAGCTTGGAGGAGACTAAGGGGAGGCCTCATTAATGCTTAGAAGTATTTGAAAGCTGTATATCTAGAGGATGGAGCAACACTTTTTTCTATAATGTCCAGTAATAGCACAAGGGGTAATGGACAACAGCTGGAACACAAAAAGTTCCACTTAAACTTTAGGAAAATTTCTTTACTGTAAGGATGAGAGAACCCTTGCACAGACTTCCCAGGGAAATTGTGGAGGTTTTCAAACCTACCTGACTGCATGCCTGAGTGGACCTACTAGGTCTAGGTGGACCTGCTTGAGCAGGGGTGTTGGACTAGATGATCATTAGAGGTCCCTTCCTACCACCACCATTCTGTGATTCTGTGTGATTCTGTGATTTTGTGTGTTTACTAAAGTCACAAATAAAAAAAGAATTATAAAAACTGCTACCTATTCTGGAGGCAATGTTTGATCCATGTCCTGGGAAAGGATCAGATGTTGTGCTTTGCAAAATGTTATTGTAATTGGTTTGCAAATTCCTTAAATAGATTTAAGGTGTTTTCTTTTTAAGTGAAACCAGTAAATATTAATTTAGTAATTTTTCTATTTGTCATATTTGTTGGTATAAGTAATCTTAGGTCTTGAACTGCATTGAATTATCTGTGATCCATGAATAACATCTATGTTATCTGTGTGTTATATTATTATCTTTGAATGGCAGGTGTATTATTTATGATCTAGGCCAAAGTAACTTGAAGATGAATTGAAGTTGAAAAGTTGGAAGGATAATGATTTTCTTCCCAAGCTATGGAAATTTATAATTATCAGCTGAAAAATCCAGATCAACTTTCTAATTTTTTTTTTTTAATCATAGACTGAATTTTATTTCAGTTCTTGGAGATGGAAAGGGGAAGTACAAGGAAAACAGGAGAAAGTGAAACACCCTTAATGAACATTTTGAGTGCATCTAAAAACTCTAGCCTATCTTTCTAGGAAGAATGCCAAAAGTAGTAACTAAGAAGTAATGTCAACAATAGTCCAAAGTAGTTTTCAATAATTGCCCCATAACACTTCATGGAAGCTTGTGTGCTCATTTTGTTCATTCAGTGCTCTGAAATTGTCTTTAAAATGGCATGTACTAAGTCCTCACAGCCAGCTCAGCAGTTTAATGCACAACTGAATTCTTGTGTTTCTATCTCAAAATTCTGTTTTGCCTTCTCAAATTGCAAGAAGGTCCCCAAATATTTCATAACTGCAAGTCCTTTCTGCAGTGTTTGTGACTCCCTTGAAAACTAGCGCAATGAGTTACCAAATGGTTTCTCAATATTACGTGGAGACATTGGTCTGATACTGAACAGAAGGAAGAGTGCCAAATACTGGAACACCGTGCTACGTTTCTTAGCACCTGGGATTTTCCTAGGAAACTTCCCAACCAATTATTTTGTAGGTCAGAATCTGTTTACCTTATGAGATCTGACAAGATCACAACCTGAAGAGACATAGATGGTAAGGCATTTCCATCATCACCAGCATCCACAGTCAAGCGAACTATTTCCTGTTCAGATCTGCTTCCAAGAAGACTTAATATTTGATGGATATAATTATGTTAAGTAAGCTTGAATCTAGGACTAAGTATGGAACTATATTTGCAATGCAGAGACAATATATCTGTTATGGAGATATGACAGCATTAATATCTAAATTAATATCTTAATATTACTGCAGGAAACTTACCTTTCAGAGAATCTGGAAAGAGCTCTGTATGTACATGGATATATATATTAATTAAAAGACTACAAACCTCAAAGAGTCATGGGAGAGATACTGGTCACACTATCAGAGAAAAAAATAGTTCAAATCTCTCCTTTGAAAGAGTGGAGCCCACAGGAGTTGTTCCACTCAGAAGGCAGAGAGGAGATAAGAATAGAGACACCGTTAAATACTACAGGAAACTTAATCACAGAGTCATGGAAGTCATTCCTGCTTTCATTTCTGACTCAGTGAACACTTTATAATTTTACAAATTGGAGTGGCTTCCAAGTATTTATTTACAAAGAGGTGCTGCTCCTAGATCTACCCAAAATTTCAACAGGCAAGACTGACACTGTTTCAAAACACTTTATAGCTTTTGAATGGTTGGAGTCTAAATCAGGCCAAAAAGATTTAAACCCCTCACATTTATTTTAAATTCTCTAATCACTATACTGTCAAATACAGAAGAAGGGAAAAAAATAATCCCTTCAATTTTACAACCAATATATTGCAAGAGAACATCTTGTTAGGAAATGCTGGAATCAGTTTTTTAAACATCCTTCTCATTTGGTGTCCTGCAAAGATGGATTCTGCAGCTAAGATAAAATTAACAAGACTGAGGAAATAAAGCAGGCATTAAGTAAAACCTTCCTGTCCAGATTAAATATACATATACGTACAAGGATTTGTACCATCTGCCTTCTCCGTTTCTGAACTCCAGATATTTTTGAATCCTGTCTTATCTGACAGTTGTTGCTTTGCAGTCTGTTAATCTTTCAAAAATCTCTCTGGATTTTCCTTTTTTTCAAAAGATCCATTTTCTCTTTGACAGAAGTCATTTTGCAGTTCTTCTCTCCCTCTCTATCAAGATGCCTTTCTCATATAGTTGAGTTGCAGTGCTTTGGCTGAGAAATTTTACAGTCCTTTTCACTGATCACAACCCGTGACCCTCATGAAGCGCCTACAATTCATCTGCTGCAACAAAGATGAGTCTACCTTGATATAATTTACCTGCCCCTTTTTTCTTGGTGTACCTCAGGACTATCGTTTCACCAGCAATGTAACTGTGCTTGTAATATATATATTTCTATCTGGAACGTAGATGAAAGGAAAATTAGTCTGATTAATATGGTAAGAAAAGGTATTCTGAATCTCTTCAGGGTGGGAGAAGACAAGTGTCTGAAGAAAGACACATTTTGTTTCTTATGTGTTCTCCAATCCATAAATAAATGCAAGGAAGAATATCAGCTATCCCAAAGAAAGAGACTCTTCTATAAAATGCTAAGACAGACGTGCTTGCAAACCATTATGTGACAACCATCATCTCAATCCTCTCTACAATTATAATACCATTTTGCTTCACAAAACTGCTGCAATTAGCATCTTTAAACATAGCCCTTTCAAAGTATGCTGTTTAGCACAGATTTATCAGCATTTTCGTTGTATAAAATTCCATCTTAATAATCCATGAAGGTCAAGCTATTAGCAAGACACACACAAGCTCCCAAAAAGCATGCCTGAAGCACAGTGGAAAATTCATGACACTTAAGTGACTTAGCCATAATTCCTTTTCCTCTTAACAACCCTTAAAACTCACCACATGAAAACAGCAATAACCTTATGACAGTGGCAGGGCAGTGTGTTTTCTGGACATTTGCTCACTTGACTTTTTCTTTAACCTAAGGGTAATGTACAATGTCAGCATATTTGAAAAGAGTTAAAGGTAGAAATAGACATAACTGTAATTTTTTTCATAAGAGACTTACAATGTTTGTAAAAAAAACCCTCCAAATATGTAGATGCACTACATTTGCATATGCTTAGTATTTTCTGCAGATAGCCTGGATTTTTATGAAAATCCATTTCAGTTTGTATGTGCTTTTTAACACCTTACAATATTGTTTCTTACAAATATTTGTTCATCTATCTTTCTGAAACTGTTTCTTTCTATGAAGTCTATTACATGAGGCTATGGACTTTACACATTAATTCATTTGAAAATATAAATTCCATCATGATTATTTTAACAATTTTTGTTTCAATAATAAGAGCGGAAAAGTGAAGCATTTGACCATAAGTGCTCCCCGTGTTTTGATTTTTGCAATGTAAAACCAGAAAAAATGCTTAATGCAAAACCAAAAACCCTAGATCCTTTTATGCATAGTCATCACCTTCTCCTGCAAATACCACCACAAAGGATCCAAATATGTTCAAATTTAATCCACTCTTGGTTTAGATTCATGTCATGGAAGTAAATTGCCTGCCCAGTGCTTTTAGCATTGGATTTAATAAGAAAATTTTGAAACACTTCCTGAAGTGCTATTTATGTTTCTATTCTTGATCTCCCAGGGATCTTCATTTTAATTTTAGTTTACATTTCATTTAAATTTGTCTCAGGTATTTTTTCTGCAGACTGTGAGCACATTCTTCTAACTTACCGATCCATCATCTGTGCAAAATTTCAAGTCATTAGTAGAGTTAATGGGGCAAACAAGTGTCCCTTTGTCTAATGATACATGCACACTGATACAAAAGCAGATGAAATAACATTTAATAGATTTTAATAAGGAAAGATGGGGGAGATTTCTGCTGCCCTGGTCAATGTTAAGAGTGACAGTAGTCAGTGCTAAGGGAGTAGAAAACAGGCAGCTGGTGTCAGTATTCAACCATTTAAAATAAGTAACACAGACATATGTTCATTACGTGATGTGTTAGAACTACCAGCTTCAAACACCTTTTCATTTGCAACTTACTGGTATTAACATGCCTTCTAAGGGGAAGAGGTTAGTGGCTTTTCATCACTTTGAAAATAGGTTAAGCATGCGTTATATTGTGGCTTAAATTTGAAAAAAAAAGGAATGTTTCAGATTTGAGCCATATTATCTGTTGCAGTGGCTTTAGTTTATTATTTGTTATAGCATGTTTTCAACTGTGAAATTTGCCACTGACAGTGTGTCTGGTAAGTAGGGAGATCCTTGTGGTTCATCTTCATAGAGCTGCACCTTGCCAAAAGAAATGCAGTGAACAGGGAATAGGTTAGATCACACTGGTTCATTTTGTCATCCACCTACAGATATGATTACCTGTCACCTATATAGATGGGTTTACGTTGTTCACTACCTACTGAAAGAGATGAAGAAAATAAAATTTGATATAATAATTTTGAAAGCAAAAAATCATCAGTTGGGGAAATTCATCCATCCTACAGCACAAAAGAAACTGAAAGCCAGTCATTTCAGCTTAGGTCATCTTTGTGCTCCATTTCCAGTGGACCAAAGAGATACCAAGGATCCCTAATTGAGACTTGTATTCCTAAACAGGGGTCATCAAATCCTTAAGTGTCCTTGAAGTTGTAATGAATGAAGTCAGAAGTCATTTTTTATTACACACGTGTTCCTAAGTGTATCTGTCTTTTATTGCTTCGTGTAGAGACTTTGTGGCCCTAGCTTGATATTTTTTACATTTTTAATACAGATAGCTGTTTGCTTAAAGATGGAAAGTTCTTTAGTGCTGGAATTAATGAATAATATTCACAGGGCTCTGTACTGTTATTCAAAATCTTCATCAATGAGCTCAATGAAGGGATAGAGTGTACCCTCAGCAAGTTCCCTGCTGACACCAAACTGGGAGGACTGGCTGATTCCTCAGAAGGCTGTGCTGCCATTGAGTGGGTTCTCAACCAACTTGAGAGTTGGGAAGAGAGGAACCTCATGAGGTTTAACAAGGACAAGTGCAGAGTCCTGCACCTGGGGAAGAACAACCCTATGTGCCAGTACAGACTTAGAGTTGACCTGCTGGAGAGCAGCTCCACAAAGAGGGACCTGGGAGTTCTGGTGAATAGCAAATGAACCATGAGCCAGCAATTTGCCCTCTTGAACAAGAAGGCCAATGGCATCCTGGAATGAATCAAGAAGAGTGTGTCCACTAAGTCAAAGAAGGTTCTCCTCCCCCTCTACTCTGCCCTAGTGAGGCCTCATCTGGAGTCCTTTGTCCAGTTCTGGGATCCTCAGCTCAAGAGGCACAGGGAACTTCTGGAAAGAGTCCAGCGCAGGACCATCAAGATCATCAGGGGACTGGAGCATCTTCCTTATGAGGAAAGACTGTGGGAACTGGGGCTGTTTAGTCTGGAGAAGAGCAGACTGAGAGGGTACCTTATCAATGCTTACAAATACATAAAGGGTGAATGTCAAAAAGATGGGGTGAGACTTTTTCCTGTAGTGCCTAGTGACAGGGCAAGAGATAACAGGCACAAGCTGGAACTCAGGAAGTTCCACTTGAACATAAAGAGAAACGTTGTTCCTTTGAGGGTGAGGGAGCACTGGCACAGGCTGCCCAGGGATGTTGTGGGGTCTCCTTCTCTGGAGGTTTTCCAGACTCACCTGGATGCGTTCCTGTGTTACCTGGTCTAGGCAAACCTGCTCTAGAAGGAGGGTTAGATTAAATGATCTCTAGACATCCCTTCCAATGCCTACCATTCTGTGAGTCTGTGATAGTGCATGTCAACTCATAGAAGATTTTGAAAGATGAATCAGTAACTTACCTGCTTGTCTAGCACTAACTAAATACCTTAAACAGTATATAATTTTGATTGTTGGTGATTTTATTTCATTTTTCTAAATGACACATTCATTAAATAGTTTCAAGATTAGAGCATATTGGAACAAATTGCAGATGATGGTTTCTTCTCTACTGAAGTTGTATTATGTAGTGAGGGTTTTTTTTTTTCTTGTCAAGGAAAATATCAGGAGATTTAAAAGTCAAAATGAGAAATTAACTTATCAAGAACTGAAAATAATTGTAAATTTTAAGTTCACATGAGTCAAAAGATTAGATGATTTACCCAGTAAAATACATGTTCTTGATTAACTTTCCCTCTCTGTTACTGTGTCAAGTGTGTGTTTATACAAATATGCACATGTCTGGTTAGTGGAAGTCAAATTTCATTTGGTTTTTTTTTTTTTTTTTGGGAATGTTAAACCTTGCTAGGTGCAGTGCTCTCAAGCCACAAAATCGACTGTGAGTCTTATTTCTACCACCAGCCTCTATGGCTTCATATAAAATTTCAGAATTCTGATAAACTGTCGTGGGGAAAAATGATAAAGTGATTTATACTCAATTTCACTGGAAGGGAGAAATGCAGAGGCTGTCAGTCTGGGTCTTCAGAACAAATGAGTTACAGTTCATGAGGCAGCTCAATAAGGCTATCATTTCCCATCAGCTCCTATCACTGACAGCCACAGATTTACTGGATGGGGAAAGAGAAAATGGCTGAGTTTTGGTGCCAGGTGAGTTGACACTATTACTCCATCAACCAGACTTGTGTAGACAAGAGGCTACCATGAATATTTGATAGAAGCTTCTTCCCAGAAGTGCCTGTAGAAAGCAGTAAAGCTGTTATTTCTTTTGTGTAAAAAAAACCTCTCTTTGGATCCTGTTGAAAATGTCCATTTGTAAACCACTAAGGTTCCTCTGATTTATTTTGTGTGTGTGCATTTGTTTCATTCAGCAGTCAGTTTTGTGCCACATGGCTTATTTATAGCCCTTGCGGAATGAAACAAAAGAATCCTCAATCTGCTGGGATTTCATATACAATTCATTTGTCACTGTCCGTCTCACAAAGTGGCAATGCAAATACAGCTTCAGAGCCACCTGTGCATGCCTAGAGGAAAGAGGCCTTTGATCTGCCATAATTATAAATCGTCAAAAATACCTGAGTTCCACTTCCAGGCAGAAAAATATTTAGGTCAAAACTGAAGAACCTATTCCATATATATTCTTGTTAAAATAGACCAACATAAATTACTTCTGTATTAACCCAGCTTCCTGTGGCACAAACATTTCCTGACAACTGTTAGTCAGTTCAAAGAGCTACTATGTATGCTACCTGCACATTTTTAAGGATGGTTACATAGCAGGATTTTTTAACAGAAATCCAAATTTGACTTACTGACATTCAGGTGCTAAAATATTTAGCTTTTTTTAATCTTAATAATCAGTAATGGATTTCATCCCTAGATGTCAGCATTAAACATTCTCTTATGCTGGATGGTTGTGCTACAAGAGAGGGTTATTACCTGAAGGTGTTATTACATTACAGGTTTTCTTTTTAAGACAGAGACGTATACTTCCAATGGAGAATTTCATATGACAAGCTCTGATGTTCTCAGTCACACCAATATACCTAATCCTAGGTGAGACTCTAAGTTGTGAGTCAAACGCCACTATGCCTGAATAAGTAAGAACTATCTGTCTATCCCATAATTACCTACAGAAATGTGGTATTCTCCAAGCTTTCACTTGTGTCGGTAGCTTAGCCAAAATATTTTTAAAATAGCTCTTCAGTTACAAAAAGTCTTTCCATCATCCACCCACTCAGAAACAAAGAGTTGAAGAGTTCACAAAAAAATAATTCCAATTATTTTAAAATATGGCTTCCATTTTTAAAAGAAAAGAACAAAAGCAAAACTAAAACCCAATTACAACAAAAATGCCAATCAAACAAAAATCCCCAACATTAAATATCATTTATGTAGTTTCTCAGAATCTTCTAGGCCATCTATTCAATAGAATATTTCCTCCTAGTTCTACAACTCTTTTACTAAATACCAAATACATAAATGAGAGCATTATATTCCCAGAATAACCAGGGATTATCTTCATTTGTGATCATATTCCTGAATTTCCATAGGAAATTCAATATATTGTTTTAATTTTAGTATTCAAGAAGTCCATGGCAAGGATATCCAGACATTGCAGCTATGAATAACCTAGCACCAAAAATGTTAACGATGTTGGATTTGATTTGAAGCAGATATGTTTTATATTGCTATAAACATCTAGAATAACCTTAAACCTTTCCACAGTTATGAAAAAGTGCAGCTAGCACATATATTGCTAATGTTAAAATTACGGCTTCTTAGCTGAATTTTTAAGACAATGCTAACTGCTTTGTTTTGTTTTGCCTTGAAACCAAATATGTTTCAAAAAAATTTTTTAGGGTTTTTTTTTTTCTCCCATGTACTTGAGCTTTTCCTATCATTACTAACAGGTACCATTTATTTTTTTCAAATACTACTCTGCTTTCATTTGCTTTAATGGTTGAAAGCTGTGTACCAGCTCTATCTTTAATCTTTTTCTCTTAAGCTTTGAGAATCTCAGTAAATACACTTTGTAAAATAGGAAAAAATAATAATAAATCAAAGCCAGATCAGATTAACAGGTCATTTCCTGTACCATTTTTCATCTGGGAATAATAAATAAAAAAAAAAAAAAAGTATTTTCTGATTCATATTTCTCTCTTCTGAAGCTAGAGATGCAGACTGATGAAAACCAAAAGTGTGTAATAAATGGATCAGACTTTGTGCAGACAGATCAAGGTAAATGCAGGATGGCTGCAGTCATAGAGTCCTCAAATTGTATTTGTCATCTGTCATGTTAAACTCTCACAGTACATAGAAAAATACACACTAATCTACTCTGAGAAATCCTAACATATCTATTGCCACATGTTTTTCAACTCTTTTTTTTTCTTGATTCATCTAAATGCAGGGGATAGTGATGTTATGGCAGAACCTCAAAATGAAAAGGGATGGTAAACTCACATACCAGGGCTGCACGAGCCTTATCACAGCTGCAATTCCCTGCTCTCTCCAGTGACTGAGGCATTGTGTATGAACTAGAAGAATTTTTTCCAGAATGTCAGATGATTTTTCACATCCTGGAGCATCCTGTATCTCTGTAAGTGAATATTACGGCAGAAAGGCAAGGCAGGGAATGGAAAGGGAGGAGATGAGGAAAGAGGGTGAATATAGGAAAAACAGGAGGAAAGGGGAGGAAGGGGAAAGGGGAAAATGGAAAGAGAAATGGAAACACAAAGGGAAAACCATTGTTGCTTAACCTCAGCTGGCAACTAAGCACCACGCAGCCACTTGCTCACTCTCTGCCCTGCCTGTGGTGGGATAGGGAGGAGAATCACAAAAAAATATAAAACTCTTAGATTGTGAGAAGGACCATTTACTAACAAAAATGAAATAAGATATAATAAT
>WBNH01009527.1:0-24617 GCA_013401255.1 Urocolius indicus
TCCCCTGGGGCAACTTGAGCTCAGTTCCACTTGTCCTATCATTCATTACTGGGGAGCAGAGATTGACTCCCACACTACAAACCCCTTTCTGCTAGCTGTAGAGTGATTGTATCTCCTCTCAGATTCCTCTAATCCAGACTAAAGAACATCCTAAAATGGTCTCCAGATTAAGAGTTGTCCTGGAGTGCCCAACCTCCCTGGGCCACAGCTCTCACCTGACCGAGCTACCCAGAGGAGCCAGCAAATGACCCTTGTCTCTGATTAAAGACCGAGGCCAAGCCCCACAGTGCTGCACCAGTCTGCTGAGCCCCAGTGCTCCCCTCCTGATGTACCCTCCAATGTGGGACCAGGCTTTTAAGGGCCCTTTGTACTCGTGCTGTGCATTAGAAGACACCAGCCCCTGCAACACTTCCCCTGGGTCTCCATCCCACACAGGTAATAGATGCAATTACCAAAGGAATACTAATTGCTGAAGAAAGAGGAGCAGGCTGTCCTGCAGCAGTGGCTGTGTGATGAGCTTCCCCCCGTGCTGTGCCAGTGGGATGAGGCTGTTCCTCTGGGGGAGGTGAAGTCCCTGTGCCATGCTCTGTCTGCAGGGTCTGGGGTGTTTCCTCCATCCCAGCAGCAGGATGGGGAAAGGCAGGGCTTCTTTCTCCATCTGCCTGTTGGGCACAGGGCTGAGGAAGGAAAGGAAATAACCCAAACTGTGCCATTCTGCTGCACCAAAAGCAGTAGCTAGAGTTCCCACTGCCTTTCAGATGGGAACGTGGCCTTAAAGGCTGGATAGCAGCACTGGGAAGGTAAAAACACCCAGACAAACTGGTGATTGCAGCTGTCTGGCTGGCAGGTAGTGAGTGCTCCCAGAGCAGCTGGCACAGGGAGAAGGAGCCCTGTCTCCAGCTGAGAGCTGCAGGACAAAATTCCCCTCTGCTGTCCTCGAATGGAGTGGCACAGCAGCTGCAGCAGGCCTGGGCAGCCATGTGAGGTGTGCAGGGATGGGATGGGATGGGATGGGATGGGATGGGATGGGATGGGATGGGGGATCCCCTCAGCTTTGCTGGATGATGGGTGGTGTGGAAGTGCTGGCTACAGCAAGCAGCCCTGTGCCACAGAGGTGAGGAGCCACCCCAGCCAGAGCCTGGGCTTCGTTAGCAAGAGAGAAAATCAGGACTATGTGAACCGTCTGTTTTGTGAAGAAATAACCTTCAGGGTTTCCTCTGCTGCAACCTCAAGAAATTCCACAGCTGCTGCTGCGTGGGAGGGAGCCTGGGGAGCATTTTTCCCCCTGCGCATGGCCGATGGTCGGGTCGGGGCTGTCTGTGGCCCTGGCTGGGAAGGGCTGTGCTGAGCAGGGCAGGCTGCAGCCCTCAGCACCCACAGCACAGCCCCTTGCTCTGACCCCTCCCCAGCCTGTGGGAAATGTTTTGCAGAGGGTCCAGGACCTCGGTATCCCCATCCCACGGGTCTCTGGAGCTGTCTGAAGCTGGGGAGTGAGAGGCACAGCGGATGTACCAAAGGGTAGTTGCTACTCCTAAGTACCACCCCGTGGCTGCAGGAAATAGTCTGGGTCTGCCAAAGGGAACAAAATATTGTTCCTGTTCTTAAGATCCAGGACAAGTGAGGGAAAAGTGACACAGGCTCTTCTGAGGGTCTCCAACACCATCTGAACCTGCCCTGCTGGGGAGGTGCCTGTCCCCAGGCCACTGCAAAGAAATGGGCTACTGGGAAAGTCCTGGGCCCAGGGCTGGATGTGGGCAGCCCTGCTCTGCCCTGCCCTGCCCTGGGAGCCTGCTCAGCCACCACCTGCCCCGGGGCTGCTGCTGCCCCAGTGAAGGAGCTGAAAGTGTTCTGGGAAGCTGGTGCATTGCAGAGGAACCCCTGTACCACAGCACCCAGCCCGAGGTGCCCGCAGAGCCTGGCTGGGCAGGGTTGCAGGAGCGGGGTGCTCCCTGGGCTCCCCCAGCTTCCTGCCCAGCCCTGCAGACCCATGCCCCAGCCTGTCAGCCCAATGCTCTCGCTGCTGGGCCCCCTGCCCCACGGCCAAGGGGGCTGAGGCTGCCAGGGGGCTGTGGCTCTTGGGCTGATTCCACTGCTCCTCCTGAGACACAGTCTGGCATGGGGACCCTCAGCAAGCCCATGACAAGCCACGGAGCACTGGGGACCTAAGTCAGTCATTCCCATGCCTCATCCCGGGCGGGAGTGGGGAGTGCTGGGGATCACTGGGGGCCTGGATTCCTCCTGATGCCCCGTCTCGAGCTGGAGCAGAGTGAGGAGCATTGACCGGCACCTCAGAGCAGTGGGGTCCCAGGTTTCCCCCATTCTTCCTTGTCCCAGGATGAAGTGAGGAGTGCTGGGAAGCACTGGTGAGGTGGGTCCTAGCCCCCTGCACCGCGCTGAGATGGAGTGAGGAGCACTGGGGAGCACTGAGGACTGGGGTTCCCCCCTGCCATGCCTTGTCCCAGGACAAAGCGGGGAGCACAGGGGAGCACCAGGGAGGTGAATCCTGGCCCCATGCCCCATGCCGGGCTGGGGCGAAGCGGGGAGCATCGGCGAGCACCGAGGGCTCGGGTTCTCCTCCCGGTGTATTGTCCCTGGATGAGGTGGGGAGCAACGGGTGGCACCGAGGAGGCGGGTCCCGTGTTGGCCTCGTCCCGGGCCGGAGTGGAGCGGGACAGGCCGCGTTGTCCCGTCCCGGCGGGGCGGTGCGGGGCGCGGAGCGGGGCGGTGCGGAGCGGGGAGCGGGGCGGTGCGGAATTGCGCGGAGCGGGGCGGTGCGGAGCGGGGCGGTGCGCGAAGAGGAGCGGGGCGGTGCGCGAAGAGGAGCGGGGGGGCGCGGAGCGGGGAGCGGGGCGGTGCGCGAAGAGGAGCGGGGGGGTGCGGAGGAGCGCGGAGCGGGCAGCGGGAGCGGCGCGGAAGATGGCGGCGGGCAGGCGCGCCCCGCGCACCGGGCTGCTGGAGCTGCGCGGCCCCGGCGGGCAGTGGCTCCGCGTCCTCCTCACCCTGGCCGAGGACGTGCTGGGGGTGAGCCCGGCCGACGGCCCCGGCCCCGGCCCCGGCCCCGGTCCCGGCGAGGCCCCGGCGGCGCAGCTGAACGGCGGCGATGCGGGCTCCGCCGTGCCCGAGGCACTCGCCAACATCAGGCGCACGGTGCGCGTCGTGAAGCAGGACGTGGGGGGGCTCGGCATCAGCATCAAAGGTGAGGGCCGGGGCGGGCAGGGAGTTCCCGGCGCGGCGGGGGGAGGCGGCGGGACCTGTTGCTGCCGCGCTGGGGAGGAGCCGCGCGGGGGGAGCGGAGCTGGGCTCGGGGTCTTCGCCCGCCGTGGCACTGCTCTCACCCAGCCCTCGTGCGGGACGACGAAGGGGATGCGTGGCAATGTCGGCACCCGCCCCAGCCCCAGCCCAGCGCTGAGCGGCCAGCCCCTGCCCGCCGTGCCCCGGCCGCCGCAGGGCTCCCCGGGCTTGGGGAGCTGGAAGGGGGCTTCCCTTGCCCCTCAGCACGCAGGGCAGGCTGCTGGCCCGTGGGGCTGGTGGGACACGCGGGGAAGCCGGTTACACGAAAGCTGTCCTTTTGCAGCCCAAGGGTAGGCTGCGCCCTTGTCCCCTCCGTGCCTCCGCGATGAGAAATGTCACCTTTAAACTGTCAGAAAAGCCAAGGAAGAGACTTGTAAAGCCCTTGGAGATCTCCAAGCGCAGAGAGCTGGGGTGTTAAACCAGCGGCTCGGGCTTGGATGTGTCCTCCCCGGACAGCTGGGCAGCGGGATCCCCGTTTTCCCTCCCGAGCTGCCCCGCTGCTCCGTGATTCGCCTTAACTTCAGGCAGGAAACTTCTTAGGGCAAGGGAGACGTTTGTGCCTGCTTTGGCTTTTACACGTGGCTCCGAGCATGTTGGTAAGTCCATGGAAGGAGGCTGAAGCGGGCAGGGGGTGAGGGTGCCGTGAGGGTGTGCGGGGCCGGCCAGCCGTGTGCAGGGCAGGCAGCAGGCACGGCTCTCGCCTCCTGACGTGGCTTGTCCTCCCAGCTCGGAGGGGACGCGGCCACAGTCGCTGTTTCCCTCTGCAGACTGCGAGGTTTTGCTATGAGGATGTCTGGGTGCCGGGATTGGATCGAAACGGTGCCACCGGCTGTGTTTGAGGGGTGCCTGAGCTTGCCAGCCCTTCCTTTTGGGAACCGTAGAGCCCCCTCTGTCATAACCCCTTGGCTGCCACGTTACCGCCAGCTCTGTGGCTCTCCCAGGAGAGAAGAAACGTCCCTCGCTTCAGTTCAAGCTGTATTTGTGCAGTGACGTCTGTGGAACCCGAGCAGTCGCCATCTGACCAGCATCTGGAGGCTGCTGGGGGCAGGGGGCAGTGCCAGTGTCCTGCCCGGGACCCTGGCTGCTCAGCTGGCCCGTGCCCGGCCGTGTGAGGGCTGAGCTGGCCGGGGCTGGCCCTTGGCCCTGGCCCTGGCAGGGGCTGTCGGAGCAGGCAGCCGGGGCCAGGAGCCGCTGCTGTGAGGATGGGCTCGGAGCAGCCCCTGTGGGGGCCTCTGACAGCTGATAACCGGGAGCCCTCCGAGGGGCTTGGCAGGAGGCTGGAGCGAGGAAATGCCTGTGGCACTGTGAGCAGCCCCAAACAACAGCCTGGGCTCAGCATCTCCCTCCGGGATGAGGGATGGTCTCGTGGAGGCTCCTCGGGACAGGCTGTCCTGGGGCGTTGGGCATGCCAGGGGCTGCTCCTGTCTGGGCTGGGACTTGGCAGTGGCTGTTGCAGCCCAGCTCCCTGGCACGCAGTGCACGGATCTCCCCGTGGGTTCAAAAGTTAACGTGCAAATTGATCTCCTGGAGCCACAGAGAGGTTTCAATAGCATCCTTTTTAAAGTGGAGAACGGGGAGCAGCAGGTAAATAGAGCCACTGTGCAGAGAGGAGCAAACAGCCAGATTGGTTCACTTCTCCCTGTCTCTTTTGCCTCTCCAAAAACATTCAGCTGTCTTATCTGTTTAGATGGTGAAGTCCTTGGAGCAGTCACTCAGCACACACGAATAATAATGCAAATAAAGATGTGCTCTCCTGCCAAAGCTGCTGGGGAGGTGGCCAGCTTATGTGTTCACTCAGCGAGGGAATCTGCGCCCATGCAAAGCGGGTTTGGAGCAATCATCTTCATCTGCTCTAAAGCCTTGTGGCATATTGGCCACTGTGGTTGTTACAGGCACGTGGTGGGCATCCAAGGAAACGGGGCAGCAATCTGTCCCAGCACAGCGTGGTTGGGTGCTGGGAGCAGGGCTCAGCCTCAGCGGGGCTGCCGGGTACCCGAGCATCCCCCTCTCTACCTACTCCACCTTGTGCTCCAACAGCCACAAACCACTTTAATTTCTCTTCTGTTTCAAGGTGGCCGAGAGAATAAAATGCCCATCTTGATCTCCAAGATCTTCAAGGGGCTGGCAGCGGATCAGACCGAGGCGCTGTACGTGGGGGATGCCATCCTGGCCGTCAACGGCACCGACCTCTCCGAGGCGACGCACGACGAGGCTGTGCAAGCCCTGAAGAAGACGGGCAAGGAGGTGGTCTTGGAAGGTAGGAGATGGAGCTGTGAGGGGGAACTAGACTCCTCCCGCTTCTAGGGGGCTGATCCCAGTTTTTTCCTGGTGATGTACTGGGAGTATGGGGGTGGCACATCACCCTCCTAGGCGTCTGTGTAGTCTTTCAAATGGAAAACAGCTTGTGCAGGCTGGTTTCCCTGCTCATCAGATAGCTGCTGGGATCTCCCTGTTGGCCCCCAGAGAGGAGTCACGCTGTGTGTGCCATTGCTGATGCCCAGCACCTCGGTGGCATTGTGGGCAGGCAGTGAAGGGAGGCATGGGACAGGTTCATGGGCTACTGGAGCAGGTTATTGGGGTTTGTGTCTCTCCTGTTGTACAGCATCACCTCCAGCTCTGCAATTCCTGGGGCAATAGAAAGCTGTTTCTGCTTTTCTCATGATATTCATGCAGGGTTATGCCAGTGGAGAGGAGGTATGTTGGTAGCACCCCCTCTTGCTGAGCACCTTTTGGCTTGCTGGGGTGGGTTTTGGGCAGGCAGGAGGAGCAGGCTGCTGGGTGCAGGCAGGGCCACCTCAAGGGTGCAGCTGTAGGAGGGATCCCTGACAACTGAACCCCAACTGCAGCCTCCTCCAGGTCTGCAAACAGCTCAGGGGTGTGGCCTTCACCCCAGAACTGAGGCTGGGCCCCTGGGAACAGACTCCTTTTTGGGACGAGGTGGTTGGTCCCTGGGGTCTCCCAGCCCTGCAGGGCCCCCTGAACCCTGCTTGGGGAGGGGGTGAGGGCTGGTGGGTTGAGACCATGGGAGCCCTGAGGGACAGACCCCATTCTTCCCCTGATACTCTTCACATCTGTCTGTGCTTGCCTGCTCTGCCAGCTCAGCCAAGCAGGAGTGAGCACTCAGAATGTCCCTCAGGACAGGACCCTTCCCCTCCCCTTGCTGCCAGCAGCCCCCTGTGTTGCCTTGGCTCTGAGAGGGCCTTGGCACCAGAGCCCCTTCGCAGTGCAGATCCCTAAGAGAGGTTTGATTTGAGAGTAGTTCTCTGAGCTCTGCCTGGACAAAGAAGAGTTCTGTGTCCTCTCCTGCCAGCA
Organism: Urocolius indicus; assembly: GCA_013401255.1. Lineage (NCBI taxonomy): Eukaryota > Metazoa > Chordata > Aves > Coliiformes > Coliidae > Urocolius > Urocolius indicus. The sequence continues at coordinate 6,604 of WBNH01009527.1, forward strand.
GCTGCTGTGGCTCTTGCTTTGCTGCTCCTTCCCCTGATTGTCTCAGCTCCAGATTTTCATTTTCAGCTTTGCTCAGCCCTTTTTGCTGTGGGTTCCTCCTCTCCTGGGAGCCACAGGACCACAGTTCAGCCAGAGGAATGTGCTGCTCTGCACAGCTGCTGGGAGCAGACAGGCTTGCTGGTGGGCTGGCTTTTTCTTTTCTGGTTCTTTTTTTTTGACCAAATAGAAATACAAGAGCCTCTTTATCTGTGAGTCTGCAAAATTCCTCCCTGTGGCTGCTGTTCTCAGACCACCCTCTCTCTGTTATTTTCTTTTTATCCTTTACTTTGGCGTGGGTTTCCTTTCTGCCAGAGGTCCTTATGGGAGGAGGTGAGCTGCCCTTTCTGCAGAGAACAACATCTCTCCCTGGAACACCTCCTGCTGCTGCTCCTGCTCCAGCCCTTTGGGCAGCCACCCTGATGGCTCTGCAGGAGGCAGCCAGCCAAGCACACTGCCTGGGAGGGTGCAGTGCTGGGGGCAGGGGGTGGCCTTACAGTGCCTGAAGGGTGTTAAAGGGGAAGGCTGCCCTGCACCCTTCTGCTTGAGATCACTTCACATACCAAGAATCACAGAATCTCACACTGGCTGGGGTGGGAAGGGCCCTGCAGAGCTGCTCCAGCCCAACCCCCTGCTAAAGCAGGTTCCCCTCACTCAGGGGGCACAGGAACGTGTCCAAGTGGGTTTGGAAACCTCCCGAGATGGAGCCTCCACACCCTCCCTGGGCAGCCTGGGCCAGGGCTCCCTCACCTCAGCACCAAAGGAGTTTCCTCTCCTGTTCCAGTGGAACTTTTTGTGTCCCAGCCTGTGTCTATCACCCCTTGTCCTGGCACTGGGCACCACAGAGCGAAGTGCTGCCCCGTCCTCTTGACAAACACCTTTTAAATACTTGTGTTAATGACATTCCCTCTCAGGCTTCTCTTCCCCAGACTGAACATTCCCAGGTCCTGCAGCCTTTCCTCCTCACACACATGTTCCATCCCCTCAGCATCTTGGTGGCCCTGCACTGGCCTCTCTCCATCAGTTCCCTGTCTCTCTTGAGCTGAGGAGCCCAGAACTGGACACAGGACTCCAGATGAGGCCTCAGCAGGGCAGAGTAGAGAGGGAGCAGAACCTCCCTTGACCTGCTGCCCATACACTTCTTGATGCTCCCAGGATGCCATTGACCACTTGCCCACGAGGGCACATTGCTGCTCCTGTTCAGTTTATTAACCATCACTCCCAGGTCCCTCTCCTGGAGCTGCTCTCCAGCAGGTCACTCCCAGCCTGCCCAACTCTCAGCCTGTCCCATTGAATGGCAGCTCAGCCTCTGGTGAATAAGCCAGTCCTCCCAGTTTGGTGCCATCAGGGAACTTGCTGAAGGTCACTGTGTCCCCTCATCCACATTGCTGATGAAGGTATTGAATCAGTGGCCCCAGAACCAACCCCTGTGGAACCCCACTGATGCCTTGACATCACTTAGGTGCCTTCTGCTCCCTGAGCGCTGCCACCTGTGACTCTGACTCCCTTACGGTTGCTTTAGGTACCAGAACTGAGGGATTTGTTGCAGCTGGTGTCCGTGCTACTCCTCCTGGCTGCATTCAGTCCTGAGAGTAAGAGCTTTTAGGGTAGTTTGCAAGTGTCATTGCAGCAGGTAACAAAGCTGGGAGAGCTTGCACCTCCTCATGGGGCAGTGAGCTGGGCTGAGACTCTCCAGAGCTGAGCTGGGAGGTGATGTGTTTAGATTTGGATCCCAGCAGTGGGTGCCTGTGCCAGGGCTCACTGACAGCTTGGCTCTGGCTCCTGGGTGTCAGTGTGCTGGTCGGGCGTGAGGACACGCAGATACCTCCTGGCATGTCCTGCCAAGATGTTTTATTGGATGAGCCAAACTGCTCTCTTGGTATTTGCAGGAGGAGTTGGGCTGTATTTAGATTACATTGTTATTTTGGGGACAGTGCTCTCCCTTACCTTATTTTTCCATTAGGCTCGGGTTTGGTATTTTTTTTCATTGCTGGGTATCCAGAGACCCTCTGTGGTGGGGGAAAGGTTGATAAATATCCTTCCAGCTGCTCTGGGAAGGGCTTTGGTGTCAGGACTGGTTTTCCCTGTGGTCTATTGGTATGGGCCAACTGGGAGCAGTGGTAAGGAGGAGCTGGGGCAGCCACGGGCATCTTGCCTCCACGGCAGCCAGTTGGGCACAGGGAAGCTCCTGGGGCTCTCACAGCTCTCCAGGACTCACTAGAACAAGGAATAGCTTGGAAGCTTGAAATTCAGAGAGCTAGGGGAGAGCTGTCTGTGGCACCGGGGATGTCCAGCTCTGGCAGGCTGGTAACTCTGACTGTGGGAAGCCCCAGGCAGTCTCAGACGGTTAAGATGTGTGTGTGGTGTGGATTGGGAAATAGCCTCAAAATCCAGGTGACCCCGGGGTAAATGACATCCAGGGTGCAGGGTGGAAGGGGGTTTTGAGTGGAGGTGGGTGAGGGCAGCTGGGGTTTGTGTGGGTCCCCAGCACTGCAGCCCTTTGGGGCTGACACAAGGCTGTCCTGAGGTGGCCTCCAGCCCTTTGTGGGACACTAAGGTGAATGTCCTCTGGCAGACATGATGGTCCCCAGGGTCTGGGTAGCTGGACTTTGCCCTCATCAATGCCCCGTGTGCTTTCATGGTTCAGATGTGGTAACAACCCTGAGCAGAAACACAAGGCTTTGGACCTGCCCTGGGGATTGATGCAGAGAGATGACGAGGATCTGCCTGCTCCTACTTCCTCCACACCTCACTGTCCTGAACCTTTGTTTTCCCCAAGGAGTTTTCTGGGGATGTTTCTTCTTCTGTGGAAACACAGAAAGTCACCCCATGGTCCCCTTAGGATCACTTAGCCCACACAGCACAGGGGAATATTTGGGGCATGGCTTGTGGCACTCAGTGCTGGGACAGGGTCCTGGGGCAGAAGGGGCAGCAGTGGCACCTCCAGCCTGCAGCATCCCATGACATCTTCCTCCCTGGGGTAGAAGGGCTTGAGTTGAGGCAGCTGAGACCAGCAGCTGCTCCCTTGTTGGTGCTCAGAGCCAGGGCTAGTGCCTGGATGGGATGCTGGGCAGGACAGCTGTGGTGTGGAGGGTTTTAGAAGCACATCACAGCATTGGCTTGAAGTTAGGGGTCATTTCAGGTGGCTCTTTGGGATGTGTGCTGCGCACTCTGGTTTTACACGTTAATTTTGCATCATTAGTCCTGAGGCAGAGACACCAACTGGAGATGGGCTTAGCATGTCCTTACAGCCAGCACTGGATCTCCAGGTCCTCTCTGTAAGCCTTATGCTGTGATGGCCACCAGTACAGTTGGACCTTTTTGACTTGCCATGCTGTGTAGATGCTGCTGGATGGCTCTTGGTGGGGGAAATGGTGGGACTCCTCCTCCCCCTAGCAGGCAATGCAGTCTTAAACCTTTCCTGTGTTGAATCCCTGCTGGGACCTCTGGGCTGAAGCAGAGCAGGTTGGCCCCTGGCTGGTGGCCCAAGCAGAGAGTGTGTGCTCTTGAGCCTGCTGCTGGATGCCTGTGGGGCTGGGGCTGTTTTCCTGGCTGCAGGAAGGTCTGTGGCTCCTCAGCAAAGCTCACCAGGGTCAGGAGTGTGGCTGAGCCATGGGCATGTGTGTAGGACAGGTCATGGTGGCTCAGGATTGAGGGTGGAGGGGTGTTTGGTTGGGGCTTGTTCTCCATCCTTAGGGATGGGCTGGTGGAGGGAGGATCTGATACCCAAGAAGGAAAACCAGGGAATTTTGGTGGTTTTGCTTTCTGGAGTTGGTGAGGAGAGAAAAACCCATTGGAATCACAGAGAGAAGAGCAGGGCATACCTAGGGCCTGTGGTTAAACAAGTCCCTGCTGCATCTGGCTGCAGGATTTGGGGATCCTTGGGTGTTGCTGTGAGTTTGGGAGCCCCTGTGCTGTCACCCCTCTGCGGGGGGACCCCCAGGCACTGGCAGCCACAAGCAGCTGCTCATGTGTGGCCTCTCCAGAGACTCCTGCTGTTCCCTCAAAACCCCAAGAGAATGTGTTACTCAGTGCAAAGCCCCGAGCAGTTAAAGGTGCTGTTTGTCCCCTCTCCTCGGTCCTGGAGAGGATCAGTGGGTCAGTCTGTCTCACAGTGGAGCTGAGAGTCTGCGTGGCCCCAGAGGCCACGTGGACTGGCCCAGCAGTCACTGAGAGGGCTGCCTGCAGGCTGGAGGGGGCTGTCAGTCAGCAGCAGGGAGGCTGCCTGCCTGCTGAGGGATTTTTGGAGGGTGCTGGGTAACAAGGAGTGAGCAGCAGCCTGGGAGCCTGATGGAGTTTAACCTCAGCCAGCAGCTCAGCCCCATGCAGCCACTCACTCGCTCGTTCCCCTCGGTGGGACATGGAGGAGAACTGGAAGGAAAAGATGATGACTTGTGGGTGGAGATAAGGATAGTTTAATGGGACAGCACAAGGAGATGAGAAATAACAACAGTAATACTGATAAAATAGTATATGGAGTGATTGGTTCCCAATGCAATTGCTCAGCACCCGAGTCCCGGCCCAATCCCTCCTCCCTCAGCCAGCTCCCCCAGTTATATACTGGCCATGATGTCATATGGTATGGAACAGCCTCCTGGCTGGTTGGGTCAGCTGTCCTGGCCATGCCCTCTCCCAGTGGCTTGTGAAAAGTGACTCTGTTCCTGTGTGACCTGGTCCAAGTGGTCCTGCTTTGGCAGATGGTTGGACTGGATGAGCTCTAAAGGTCCTTTCCAGCCCCCACCATTCCATGGTTCTATGACTGTGTCCCAGGCAAAGCCAGGACTGAGCCCCAGTCCTGCAAGGTGGCAATTAGAAAAAACCAAATCACTGCAGTCTCACAGTCAGCGGCTGCAGGGACGACACAGAACACAGTCTGAGTTGTTTGCTTTAATGAGGTGGAGGTAATTAATGGATCCACTCAATACCAGGAGACTGTACTGCTGTGAAGGGACTGGCAGAAGTGTAAGTGAGCCCACTGTAAAGCCTGTGTGAGGGTCACTGGAGGAGACAGCAGCTCCCACTTCTGTGTGCAGTGTCCTGGGGAGCACCGTGGCCTCTGACCCATCTCTGTGCTGGCTCAAGTAGTGCAGGAACCCATCTCTGCTTCGTGACTAGCCTTAAACCCTCCCGAAAGCCACATGCCAGAGACACACACTGGCCACTGCCTCACCCCCCTGCCCAGTCCTGGCACTGCTCCCCTCCTCCGTGGCTCCACTGGGACGTGACCCCCTGCGTGGCACAGCCCATGCCCGTGACGTACCCCGCGTGCCCCGGGGAGCACAGGGCTGGCACGGGGCTGCTGCTCAGCTTTCAGTGAAATCTTTCTGAACTCCAATTAGTTCCCAGGCACAGGGATAATGGCAGGTCCCTGCTGCCAAGACTAATGCCGGGGGGTAAAACGCTCCGTGCCTTGGATGCCTGCGGGACCGCGGTGGCTATTTATAACGGGAGGCACAGGGCAGGAGGCTACTGGCCCCATGCCGCCTCCCGGGCCCACCCTGGGGGAACCTGCCCCACGTGCCACAGAGGCACTGGAGCTGTTTATGGCTGTGTCCTGCCAGGGCAGGGCAGAGTGGGGCACCCACAGGGCTCTGCCTCCTCCCTGCCTGGCGGCCGTCAGCAGTTAGAGGCTGCTGGGCTGGGGATGAAGGGGGAGGTGGGGGGCAGGGGAAGGATGGAGGTGAGGGGCTCTGCATGCAGACTCCTGCTGGGAAAAGGGCTTTTTTTTTTTTTTTCTGGCACAAGATCAGGCTGGTGTGGCCGTGCTGCAGCGATGGCTGGTCTGTCAAGCAGCCTCCTACAAGAGCCATATGCAAAGCCAAGCTCCTGTTCCCCCTCCTGCCACCCAAACCACTCACTTGGACCTGGAGGGAAACCCATGGTGATGGCTGGGGACACAGCAGCAGCCACGTGTCTGTCCCATGGTGTTTTCTCCAAGGGCCACCAAAGGGAAGCCCTTCCCTGGAGCCTCCGCTGCCTCGAGGACAGTTTTGGGACTGGCATCCACCCTCCCTCAGCTGGAGCTTTCTGCCTGGTGCTACTGGCTTAATTTTCAGGCTGTAGCTTCAGGGCCCCATGGAGTCAGGGTGGTTTCACCTCCCCCTTCCCTTGCTCCTTTGGGCTGGCGGCTGTCCCAGCACAGCTCTGAGGGCTCTGGCTCCAGAGGGACTCGCTGGGACTCTGAGCTGCTTTCTCAGCCCTGGTTTATAGCTCCCGGGGCAGGGCTCTGCGGGCACGCAGCTCGAGGCTTGTCCTGGGACCAAGCCACGGTGGTTGAGAGCTGTGGCTCCCAGCTGGCAGCAGGATGGGCTGTACCAGCACGGTTTGGACTGTGTAATTTTGGCCTGGGACTTCTGCACATTCCCCTCCCCCTGCCTCCGTGTGCCCCTCGAGTAGACTTGGATCTGTGAACTCATCTGGGTTAATAACAAAGGAGGAAAGGCCGTTTGAAATGCTGGGCTGTGCTGGGGCAGAGGTACTGGGAGGATCTTTTGAGTCACGTCTCCCTCTGGACAGAAGGCAGAGCCTCTAAATGCCTCTTGCTTCAAATTTTACTGCTAGGGCCAGCCATCAGGAATCCCAGTCCCTGGAGAGTACAGAGCCCAGAGAAGGGGCTTTCCTTGGTTGAGGAGGATTGGGGCAGGGATCTGCTAGGCAAGCTGGACACCCACACACATCATGGGTCCTGATGGGATGCAGCCATGGGTGCTGAGGGAGCTGCTGCTGTTATTGCAAACCCCCTCTCTGTAATTTCTGAACAGTTGTGGAGTGCAGATGAGGTGCCTGAGGGCTGGAGAAAGGCCAGTGTCACTCCAGGCATCAAGAAGAGCAAGAAGGAGGACCTGGGAAACTACAGGCCAGTCAGCTCGTCTCCATCCCTGGAGAGGTGGTGGAGCAGCAAATCCTGGATGTCATCTGTAAACATACGAAGCAAAAGGGTTACCAGGAGTAGTCAGCACAGATTCACCCAGGGGAAATCCTGCTTGACTGGCCTGATGGCCTTCTACAGTGGCATGACTGGCTGGGTAGATGGAGGGCAGTGGTTGTCAGCTACCTTGACTTCAGCAAGGCCTTTGACAGTCTCCCACAACATCCTCATGGGAAAGCTCAGGCAGTGTGGCTGGATGAGTGGACAGTGAGGAAGGACTGTGAGACCTGGGGCTGTTCAGCCTGGACAAGAGAAGGCTGAGGGGGGCCCTTACCAATCCTGATAAGTGCCTAAAGTGTGGGTGTGGAGAGGCTGGGGCCAGTCTTTGCTCTGTGGGGACAGGACAAGGGGTGATGGGCACAGGCTGGAACACAGAAAGTTCCACTGGCACAGGAGGAGAAACTCCTTTGGTGCTAAGGGGAGGGAGCCCTGGCCCAGGCTGCCCAGGGAGGGTGTGGAGGCTCCTTCTCAGGAGGTTTCCAACCCCACCTGGACACGTTCCTGTGCCCCTGAGGGGAACCTGCTTTAGCAGGGGCTTGGGCTGGAGCAGCTCTGCAGGGACCTTCCAACCCCAATCCTGGGACTCTGTGACATGAGCTCTCCCAGCAGTGCCATCCCCACACTCCCCAGGGTCTGGGCAGAGGACTCGCAGCACACAGTGGCAGCTCTGGGGAGGCAGCAGGGAGGGTGCAGGGGATTGCAGCGGGGCGGATGGGTGCTGGCGGGCAGGATGAGGCCGCCCTGGCCTGTGCCGTGCCCTCAGCCAGGCCTTGCCTCTCTTCCAGTGAAGTACATGAAGGAGATCTCGCCTTACTTCAAGAACTCCTCTGCGGGAGCCACGGTCAGCTGGGACCCGTCGCCTGCGGCCCCGCAGAAGCGCTCGTCCCCCCTCCTCCTGCCTCGGGAGCTCCGGGAGGGCCGGTCTGTGCCCCTGAAGATGTGCTACGTGTCCCGCAAGTGCCTCCCCGCCGACCCGGAGCACAGGTCAGGACGCGGGGCCGGGGCCGGCGGTGCCAGCGCTGCCCGGGGCTGCGGGGGGCCGGCGGGGACCCAGCGGGGCCATGTCCTGGCAGGTACCTGGAGCTGTGCTCGGCGGACGGGCGCATCGCTCTCTTCCTGCGGGCCAAGGACGAGGCCACGGCGCAGTCATGGCTCAACGCCATCCAGGCCACGGCGGGTGCGCTGCTGCCGCGCGTGAAGGAGGAGCTGCGGGCACAGCTTGCGGGGGCCGGCGCTGCAGCCGGGCGTGATGTCAAGCATGTGGGCTGGCTGACCGAGCAGGTACCCCATACCCACCCCTCCCCACTGACCGAGCCGGTACCCCCGGCCCAAACCTGCCCACTGACCGAGCAGGTACCCCCTACCCACCCCTACCCAGGGACCCAGGAGGTACCCCCTACCCCCCCCCTACCCACTGACCGAGCAGGTACCCCATACCCAAACCTGCCCACTGACCGAGTAGGTACCCCCTGTACCTACCCCCTACCCACTGGCTGAGCAGTTACTCCCTGCCGACACCCTACCTGCTGCCACCCCACTGCCAGAGGCACTGACCCCATCCCTTGCAGCTGCAGCACTGACCCCATCCCTTGCAGCTCCCCGGTGCCAGCACCAGGAACCTCTTGGCCGTCCTCACCGAGAAGGAGCTGCTGCTGTACGGCAGCCTGCCACAGAGCCGGGATGCCCTGGGCAAGCCCACCCACAGCTACCCCCTCATTGCTACCAGGTACGGGCCACTCAGCACCATCCTGCCCTGTGTGAGGGACGGGGCACTGTCGGTGGCTGGGGGTCAGGGCAGAGCCTCGGGGTGCCGGCTGAGGCTTTTGAGGTGAAGGTGGAGGCAGGGGGATGGTGGCGGAGAGCCGGGTGCCCACAGTGTGCGGGAGGCGCGCATCCACGGGGCTGCAGCGCTCCCTGCCGGCCCCGCCGCGCACCCACCACCGCGGAGCCGGTACGGTGCCGGTGCCGGTGCTGGTGCTGATGCCGGTGCTGGTGCTGGCGGGGTGCCGGTGCTGATGCTGATGCGATGCTCGTGCTGGTGCCGATGTGGTGCTGGCGCTGATGTGGTGCCGGTGCCGGTGCTGGTGCCGATACTGATGCGGTGCTGGTGCTGGCGTGGTGCTGATGCCGATGTGGGGCCAGTGCTGGTGCTGATGCCGATGCTGGTGCTGATGCCGATGCGGTGCCGCAGGCTGGTGCACTCGGGGCCGGGCAAGGGCTCGGCGCTGTACGAGGCGGAGCTGTCGTTCGCGCTGCGCAGCGGGACGCGGCTGGGCGTGCAGACGCATCTCTTCAGCCTGGAGAGCCCTCGGGACCTGGCGCTGTGGACGCGGCTGCTGGTGGACGGCACCCACGGCGCGGCGGAGCTGGCGCAGGAGGCCTCGGCAGGTCAGCGCTGGCCGGGCGGGCGGGAGGGCGAGCGGTGGGGCTGGTGGTGGCTGTCTCACCTCCCTGCTCCCTGTCGCTGTCCCCAGCCTGCACGTGGAAGGGGCGGGACTGCACCCTCTCCATCCACATCGACAAGGGCTTCACCATCTCCACCACCGAGCCTGGGATCAGTAAGACCGTCCTGCTCCAGCAGCCCTTCGAGAAGCTGCAGATGTCCTCTGATGATGGCACCAAGATGCTCTACCTGGACTTTGGTGGCCCGGAGGGAGAGATTGTGAGTTGGCTTTACCTCTACCCACTCACACTCCCGCCAGCCCTGTGGGGAGAGAGGGGAGCAGAGCACCCACCCTGCACCCAGCACCCATCCTGCCTGGCGTGTCGGGGTGAGGCACGGCCCATCCACCCACACAGTGGTGCACAGCCCTTCCCAGGGCCCCAGCAAGGCTGTGGTGGGGTTTTAGGGGAGGGGGTTTATGTGTGGTCCTTGCCCTCCCTGCTTCAGCAACAGCCCTCCCCATGGCAAACATCCCTCCGTTCCTTTCTTGCAGCAATTGGACCTTCACTCCTGCCCTAAAACCATCGTCTTCATCATCCACTCCTTCCTCTCGGCCAAGGTGACCCGGCTGGGGCTGCTGGCGTGAAGAGGAAGCAGAGCATCAGGCAGGACGGCCCCAGCCCTGGCCAATCTATGCACATCCCTCCCTCCAGGCCAACCCCAGCCCCGAGCCATCCCACCCAGCCGAGGAAATGCACCATCCTGCTGGGAAAAGCCAGCCCGGGGCTCTGTAGGCAGCGGTGGGCTGAAGCCCCCTTGGCTGGCAGCACTGGCACTTCTCTGCTCCCTTCTCGCCCTCCTCTCCCCCCGCGGTGTCCGGCGGTGGCTGGAGGAGGCTGGTGGCAGCCTGTGTGAGCAGCCCTGCTCTGCTTCTCACCCCAGTGCCTTCACAGATGATATTTTCTGGACAAAGAACCTGTTTCTAGCGATGTTTTATATTTATATGGCCCAGTTACAAACGCTGACTCAGCAGCTTTCACTTGCCTGCCTCGGACTGCCCCCCACCCCCGGAGCAGCCCAGGTCCTGCAGCCTCAGGATGTGTGAGTCCCTTGGAGGCTGCAGCCAGCTCTCGAGCACCTGAGAGATGGGAACTGCACATCAGCTCTAGCTGCTATTTCTGTTTCCATGTTGCACCCAGTGACAGGAACCATTGGCTGGAGTTGGATCGTTTTACTTTGCTAACTCTTGGGTTACTCGATTTCTTGGTTTTGAGGGGGGGAGGGTTGTCAGGTGGCTGCTGGGAAATAACTTCTTTTATGAACCAAGACTCTACATGAAAACACTTTTTTGGGGGGGGGGGGTCAAATAAACATTGCAGATCACAACCAGCAGAGGCCAAGATCTGTCAGCCTGGTTTTGCTTGGAGAAGTGGAAAGATCTTTTTCTGGGTGATACCTGGGCTGTGCTCAAGGTGTTTGCTACCAGGGGAAGGAAGGGTATTTTTGCTTGGAGGCTGTAGGATGTTGCTGTGAGCTGGTGGCGTTGGTCTGGAGGTGCTGCAGACCCTTGGGGGGTAGTTTCAAGTGGGGACATATGAAGGCTGGGCATGATATGTTCCCCTGTGCATGGCAGAGGCAGCAGCTTTGGTGATACCCAGTCGGTTTGAAAACATAGAATAGGATCATTGAATTGTTTAGGTTGGAAAAGCCCTTGAAGCTGCTGGAGTCTCAGCGCTGCCCTCCCCCTGCCCAGCCCACCACTAACTCTGGTCCTCAGCACCTCAGCTCCACGGCTTTGGGATCCCTCCAGGGCTGGGCACTCCCCCACTTAATTGCAGAGAACCACGGCAGAAACTGCAGAAAACAGAAGGAAAGCAATAAAAATGCTTAGAGGAGTAGAGGAGCAGTTTATGTGGTGTAAAGAAACAGTTCTTACGGGGCACAGAAGCACTTGGCTTCTCAGCCCTTGGCTGAGAGGTGCTGGAGAGGAGGGGGCTGGAGGAGCCTGAGGGGGACAGCCCATTCCTGCCTACACACAGCCCCGTGGCTGGCAGCAGCAGTGTTGTACAGGGAACAAGCCCCTGCTTTTTATTGCACATAACTGTCAGATTTCCAGGAGACCTTGCAAAATGGATTAGCAAAAGAATCCCCCCCCCCTCACATTACTAACTGTTAAATCAATACAGCAAGTCATTTAGAAACAGACAGTGTATTTTTCTATGATCAAAAGCATGTCTGCACAAGGAAACGCATTATTACTGCCATTTACCTTCCTCCTCCTGTCCTGCAGCCATCACTCTTTGGGGCTTGTTCCAACAGAAGTGGGATACAGTCCCAGTTCCATTACTGGGTCAGACTGTCCCACTTTCTTCCCAGGCTAGGGGAGAAATGCCTCAGTTTGGGGAGGGAGATGTGTTTTCTTGGATTTCTTTGCCTTTGGTATTGCTGATGAGGCGAGGATGTTTTCCCTCTCCTGTGTTTTAAGGTAGTTTCTCACCCTTCTGGCACTATCCTCTGCTCAATGGCACCCTTTCCCCAATGATGCTCGTGCAAAGGGGGCTGTGAGTAAGCTGCCTCTTATTTGTCTGAGGGATGTGGCACCTTGGAACATAAACCACCCTGAAAGAGAAGGTAGAAACTGCCTCCCCAAGAGGAGCCCGTGGCAGCTGGAGATCTGTCCCCAAGTCCTGCAGCATCTTTGATTCTTGAGAAGATGTTGGAGAGGTGATATGAGCATCCTGGGGATGGGGGTGAGGGATCGATGCCAGTGCTCCTCAGACACTCAGAAGCCTTGGGGAAAGAAAGCATGGCAGTTATTTCCTAAGCTAGTTTTTCCTAAAATCCCCAATTCTCATGGATGTTTATGTCCAGAAACATTCAGATATCTGGAATCACTGAATTTCTCTGCCCAGGGCAGGCTTTGGGGATAGCTGCTGGGTGGCATCTGTATGGAGTGATGGGGCCAGTCCACGCTGCTTCCCAGGGATGAAGAACAGCTCCTTGGAGGTTTATTCTGTCAGGCACTTTTATGGCAGCAGGACCAATGTTTTTTTTTTTTAAAAAAGCAGCTTTAAAATCAGTGCAATGAATTCAACTTACAGAGCTGGGATGTGGTAATGGGCACAGGTGAAAACAAGAGTGCCCCAGCTCAGTCGCTTTCAGGCAACTCTGATTTGGGCACCGTGGCTGAAGCAGCTCTGAGGGAAAAGGAGATTTGGGGATTTTAAAGGTTCTGCCAGTGCTGGGAAGCATGTGGGCATGTGGGAAAGAAGGAGGGAAAATGTTCTGTTTTGTTCTCAGCATGGAGCCTGTGGGGTGCTGGTTGCCAGAGTGGGGCCAAACTGGGGATGGAAATGGGGGTGCAGAGATGTTGGCACCCAAACCACTCCCATGTCAGCGTGGGCTGTGTGGGTGATGGCTGTGGGTGCTGTCCCTTGCCCTTTGGGAGCAAATGTGGCCAGGACATGGTGAGGGGAACTCTCAGCTTCCTCCCTGGGAACCCCAGCACCAGCAGCATCCCCGGCAGCAACGTCAGCAGTGGGAATTTCCCCCTAGGATGGCTTTTCCCAGCCTGTAAGACCCGGGAAACAGCCCTGACTGAAGGAGCCAGGGAGAGAAGAGAGAGCTAGTGAAGGAAGAGTGATTAGGTTGTCCCCAGGTGTTTGCTCAGCTGCAGCAGAACACTGTTCCCTTCCCGATCCCGCCTTGTACTTTCCATTAGTCGGCTCTGACCTTTTAGTGCCATAATCAAACAAGACAACCTAACACTTAAATCGCAGCATTTAGCGCTGACATTTACAATTGGGGCTTGACTTCAAAGAGACCAAATGAAAATTTCCTAGCAGACAGCGTGCTGCAGGGAAGGGGAATCAAATCACTCATTTGCTGCAGCACAGCCGTGCCGGGCCTCCTTCAGCCTCCCGTGGGATTTGTGCTGGAGCGGTTGTCATTACAGAGGCAATATTGACCTGGCTGGGGCGGGGAGAGTGGAGCTGGCGTTTGATGGATGTGAACGGGAGCGCTGGGAGCCCGGGCGGGAGCCGGGACGCTGCCTCAAATGCTAAAGAGCCCTGGCTGGGTGATGAGGAGGTTTGCTCTCGTTCAGCCTGAAACGTGAGCCCCCGGCACAGCCTTCGCTGCAGCCCCACGCATGTCCCGTGGCAGCCCCTGGCCCATCCCCGAGCCTTTAGTAGTGTTTGCCAGGTGAGGATATAAAGCTGGTGAGATGTCATAGAATGGTTTTGATTGGAAAAGCCCTTGAAGCTGCTGCAGTCCCAGCCCTCCCCTCACCCTGCCCAGCCCGCCACTAACCCCTGGCCCTCAGCACCTCAGCTCCACGGCTTTGGGATCCCTCCAGGGCTGGGCACTCCCCCAGCTCCCTGGGCAGCCTGGCACAGGGGCTGACAATCCTCTCAGGGAAGAAGTTCTTCCTAATAGCCAATCTCAAACTCCCCTGGGGCAAATTGAGCCTATTTCCTCTTGTCCCATCACTTGGTCTCTTTTCCCAACCCCCAGCTCCCTTCGGCCTCATGTCAGGGAGTGTCAGAGAGTGCTCCTGTCTCCCCTCAACCTCTCCTCCAGACTGAACACCCCCAATTTGATCATTTCCTCACCAGTGGTAATCTTTGAGCCCAGTAAATATCGGTGTCCACTCGATCCAAGTCTGCAGAAGCCATCAAATCCACCCAGTACCTCACTTCAGCCATTTCCTTTTCAAACTTCAGTAGCAAACATTTTGCCTTATTGTAGGCAACTCGTGGGACCTCCTCTGTAATATTGGCTCTTTTGGGAGTCTCTCTGTGATGTTGTTCTGCTTTGACTCATTTCTACTGTTTTTAGTTAAAAGGCAATGACAGGAAAAGCCAAGAGTAGAAGGAGGGGGAAGCAAATGGGCCTCACTCAGTATCTCTGGCCCTGATGAGGATAGAGGGAAACAAGCCCACAGGTGACATCTTGCTTCTCCTCCTCACCACAAAGCAAAGGGGCAGTTGGTCACTAAAATCCCTGGAGATAAAACCAGCAAAAAGCCAGGGAAAGGCAGATGTTTTCACTCAGGTAGATGCTGACCCCATGCCTCAGTTTCCCTCTCTGTAAAAGGCATATTCCTGTACAATCCTGCATCACTAATCACCCCGGGGAAGGAAGTTCCTGTGATGTTTGTTGAGTGTGAGATACCTTTGTGAATGTAACTGTAAGGAAGTGCTGGGGTAAAAGATGTCTATCTGTCCATCTGTCCTTCCATCTAATACAACCATTTAATTCTCCTCTGTGTGTGTTCTGCAGTAGATGAGGTTTTTGGGAGGCTCAGGGCTGGAGGGTGGCTGAATTGACAACCACAAGATATAGGTTTGTTTTAAACCACATACAACTAGGCTTGGATTTCTAACACTCATTCAGGAGTCCTGAATGTATAATGTGGTGAGATAAAGATGAGAGCTCAGAGTTTCTGTGGTTTTGTTGTACTATCTATTACCAATGCTATATGAGAGGTTCCATGCCCCCCCTCCCCCCGCCCCATTTCCATCTTAAAAGGAGAAAGTTGTTTCTGAAGGCTTTGCTGTGCTGGTGACATATCCATATGCAATAGAACTGACCTGTTGTTTCAGGAGATGACGAGGACAATAAATACAAAATTATAAAAAATAATAGTGAAACTCAGAGCCTGTAGATCAGGAAAAGCAGCAGCATTTCTGACACCCAGCAAGCTCCTGCTCCAGCAAAGGGCACGTTGCCATGGCAACAGGAGCCCTCACTGTCACCATCATAAAATAATATATTATTCTAGGAGAGCTCTTAAAAGGGAAATATACATTTTGCTGAGGTGGATGATGAAATATTGGACAGTAGAGAGAGGGATGAGGCAGAGGGGTCTGGGAAGTGATGCTGGCAGCTCTGCAGCCCTCTGTGGGTGGAGGAGAGGAGTGCAGCTCTGGCAGGAGGGTGGTAATCTGCCCATGGCCATGTAGGGACTTGGCTGCCTCTGTGCCCTCTGTGCTGCTCTGCAAAAATGGGCTCAGTGCTGGGGCTTGTTCTGTTTAATAGTTTTATCAGTGATCAGGGTGAGAGGATCGAGTGCACCCTCAGCCAGTTCACAGATGAGATGAAGCTGTGCAGGTTTGTAGATCTGTGTGAGCACAGAAAGAGTGTTCAGAGGGCCCTGGCCAGGCTGGAGCAATGGGCTGAGGGCAGTTGTATGAGGGTCAACAAGGTCACAGGCTGGATCCTGCACTTGGGCCACAACAACCCCAGGCACTGCTCCAGGCTGGGGCAGGAAAGCTGCCTGGAAGGAAAGGACCTGAGAGTGGGGTCAACAGTGGATGAACATGAGCCAGCAGCGTGCCCAGGGGGGCAAGAAGGCCAAGGGCATCTGGCTTGGATCAGCACTGGGGTGGCAGCAGGAGCAGGGCAGGGATTGTCCCCTGTGCTGGGCTCTGGTGAGGCTGCAGCTCCAGGGCTGTGTTCAGTGCTGGGTCCCTCACTCACTGCCACAGGGACACTGAGGGGCTGCAGCGTGGCCAGAGCCGGGCACAGAGCTGGGGAAGGGGCTGGAGCACAAGGGTGCTGGGGAGGGGCTGAGGGAATGGGGGTGTTGAGCCCAGAGAAGAGGAGGCTGAGGGGAGACAGGAGCACTCTCTGCAGCTCCCTGAAGGAGAGTTGCAGTGAGGTGAGGATTGATCTCTTCAGTAACAAATGTCAGGACAAGAGGAAACGGGCTCCAGTTGCCCCAGGGCAGATTTAGATTGGAGCTGAGGAACAACTTTTTTACAAAGACAGTTGTTCAGCATTGGAACGGGCTGCCTAGGGAGGTGGGAGAATGCCCAGCCCTGGAGATGCTCAAAAGACAGAGCTGAGGTGCTGAGAGCCATGGGCTAGTTTAGTGATGGGTTTGGCAGTGTGAGGGGAGGGGTTGGACTCGATGATCTTAAAGGTCTTTTCCAATTGTAATGATTCTGTGATTCTACCACTCAGAGGCCACAGGAGGGGATCTCTGCCCCAGCATGTGCACCCAGAGCCAGGTAGGTGTGGTGGCAAAGGCTGGGAATGGTGGGGCTGTGGGCTGCAGGTGAGTCCTGGGGGACTTGTACTGAGGGCTGGTTGCAGCAGCCAATGCCACAGCATCAGCAGGCACTGAGCATCCTCCTGGCATCACATCCCATCATGTTCCTGTCTGCAGGAGATGTGTGTCTGATAGGTCTGAATTTGGTAAAGAGGCTAAAAACCAGTGCTGGCAAGTTCACCAATGGTAGAAAAGGGACGTGGTGATGTTTGCAGAACACTGGGAAAAAAGAGCAGGGAAAAAAAGCTAGAGGACAGTCAGGATTTTCAAGCTAGCAAGAAGCAGCTTAAAAACTCAAAATGGTGAGGGAGCCCTGGCCCAGGCTGCCCAGGGAGGGTGTGGTGGCTCCTTCTCAGGAGGTTTCCAACCCCACCTGGACACGTTCCTGTGCCTCCTGAGCGAGGGGAAGCTGCTTTAGCAGGGGCTGGGGCTGGATGAGCTCTGCAGGGCCCTTCCCACCCTCACCAGTCAGGGATTCTATGAAAGTGTCCCTCTGTCCACACTGCAGTGGGCACTTCTCTGCCTCCTGCCTGAGGTGGGATGCAGCACTGGGACCCCCTATTGAAACCACACTGCTCCAGGCCTCCATGGCCCTGGCAGCACCAAGCAAGAGGCATCTCCTGGATCAGGTTCTGCTGGCTGCAGGACCATCCATGGAGGAGCAGATCCTGCAGCAAAGAGTCATAGAATCATTACAGTTGGAAAAGACCTTTAAAATCTTCAGGATGGAGTCCCAGCCCTCCCCTCACCTTGCCCAGCCCACCACTAACCCCTGGCCCTCAGCACCTCAGCTCCATGGCTTTGGGGATCCCTCCAGGGCTGGGCACTCCCCCAGTTCCCTGGGCAGCCTGGCACAGGGGCTGACATCCCTCTCAGGGAAACAGTTCTGCCTCAGCTCCAATCTCTGCTGTGCCATTTGCCCTCCCTTGGCGCACTGGAGAGTCCAGAAATATTTCCCAAGGGTAAGTCGGCCACCCTGGATGGATGAGAGCATGGTTCCACACAGTCAGTGTGCAGGAAGAGGAGGGAGCACTAACAGAGCAAGCTCAGCCTTTCCTGCCATTCCCAAAGCCTGAGAGGTTACAGCCAAAGGACACTGCCAGCCCAGAGGGTTTTGCACATCTTTCCCAGGCAGAAGGTGAGGGGATTTCTGTCAGCAGTTGATAATGCTGTAGAAACCTTAAAGGACAGTGGGGCCAGTGGAAAACACAAAGCCTTACTGGTTTGTACCTGTGGGGATGTGGCTGGGGATGTAACCACATTGGGGAGATAATGGCTGGGGAGGAGGAGGGCAGAGAGCTGGGAGTCCCCACGGGTCCTCCTCCTCCAGAGCCCCAGCTACCCAGTTTCCCTGCAGCCTCACAAAAATGTGTGTTTTGACTCTATCCTTCCCTGGGCTCCTCCGAGCAGTTCTCTCACCATGGCAGGAGATCCCCGCAGCGCCGCCCGCAGGGGCGAGTTTATGGGCAGAAAGCGGCCGATTTCGGGTTCCCCGCGCGGCCGTCGGGCTCGTGCCGCGCTCCGCGGGGCGCTGCAGGGGGCGCTCGCGCCGTGCGGGACCGGGATCGGCGCCGGCCCCGCACCGAACCCCCCCCGCACCCCGCACCCAG
>WBNH01009528.1:0-21006 GCA_013401255.1 Urocolius indicus
AAGGAAAATAAGAAGAGGTTTTTTTCAGGTGCATCATCACATCATCAGCAAAAAAAAAAAAATAATTAGAGGAAATATGAGCCCACTGCTGAACATAAAGGGTGCCCTAGTGACAGAGGATGCAGATAAGGCTGAATTACTGAGTGCCTTCTTTGCTTAAGTCTTTAGCCCTCAGGAAGCCCAGTCCAGCAAAGATAGTAGGATGGCCTGGACAGCTGAGGACTTGTCCTTGGAGGATAAGGAATAGGTTAAAAGCCTTGTTAGGTCAAGCTTAACGCTCATAAGCCAATGGGTCCTGATGGGATGCATCCTGGAGTGCTGAGGGAGCTGGCTGATGTGATTGCTAAGCCACTCTCCATAATTTTTGAACAATCATGGGGGACAGGCAAGGTGCCTGAGGACTGGGGAAAGGCCAATGTCATTCCAGTCTGCAAAAGGGCCAAGAGACTACAGTCTGGTCAACTTCNTTCCACGGAGGTTCTGGGACCAGTCTTGTTCTACTTCTTAATCGACAACCTGGAGGAGGGGACAAAGTATATTCTCAGCAAGTTCCCTGATGGCACCAAACTGGGAGGACTGGCTGATTCCCCAGAAGGCTGTGCTACCATTCAGCAGGATCTCGACTGGCTTGAGAGCTGGGCAGAGAGGAACCTCCTGAGGTTCAACAAGGACAAGTACAGAGTCCTGCATCTGGGAAGGAACAGCCTCATGCACCAGGACAGGCTGGGGGTCAAACTGCTGAAGAGCAGCTCTGTGGAGAGAGACCTGGGAGTGGTGGTTGATAATAAACTAACCATGAGCCAGCAATGTGCCCTTGTGGCCAAGAAGGCCAATGGCATCCTGAAATGTATCAAGAATGTGGCGAGCAAGTCAAGGGAGGTTATTCTCTCCCTCTCCTCTGCCCTGGTGAGACCTCATTTGGAGTCCTGTGTCCAGTTCTGGGCTCCTCAGCTCAAGAGGGACAGGGAACTTCAGGAGAGAAGATGGCACAGGGCCACCAAGATGATCAGGGGAATGGAGCATCTTCCTTATGAGGAAAGGCTGCAGCATCTCTGACTTCAGCTTGGAGGAAACTGAGGGGGGACCTCATTAGTACAAAAAAGTATTTGAACTGTGTATGTCAAGGGGATGTGGCAACACTTCTTTCTGTCATGTCCAGTGGCAGAACAAGTGCCTGGACGTGTTTCTGTGTGACTGGATCTAGGTGGACCTGCTTTAGCAGGGTGTTTGTACTAGATGATCTCTAAAGGTCCCTTCCAACCCCTACCATTCTGTGATTTTATGAAGTGGGTACACTGTTGAAATTTTAAATTGATTCTAGCATGATTAGGTTCTGTTTTTAAAAGCTTGGAGATTTCCTCTATAAATCAGTCAATCACAACATCTCTTGCCCTTAGGTAAAATGATTTGTGCTCACTGATCTTTAGATCAATTGTAAATACATTGTAGCCTGGGAAGCAGTGTATCTAATCCCTTCCATACTTTGGGTATATTCAGGAAAAGTGTCAATGAAAGAGCAATGCACAGTATTAATTGTGTGAATCATCCCTATAAAGCTTGTTATCTTTTAAGTGCAGAGGTACTGGTGACAGTGGCCACTTATGCTATCAAGTATAGCTTTGTAAGTTACTGCCTCATCGTCAGGCTTTTGGGAACTGTGACATGTATCACTTTTCTGTGTGCATTTATGAAGTGATAAAGTAGCTTCCAGAACCAGGCACCTTGAAACACATGGTTAGTCAAGCTATTTGAAAAACTGTAAGGCACTGTACCTTATCTGAAAGTTTCATTAGCATGTGTTGTTTCCTTCAGTTTGGACTGTGTCACATGTCAATTTACTGGACAAGGGGTTTAGTAGTAAGAACTCAAGTTGAATTTGTTTAACTGCACTACTTAGTTTTGATATCATGATGTAGAATAATAAGTCAGTATTTTGAAATACTTAGCTCTGAGTTAAGCAAACACATGAACTAAAGTAGGGAGAAAATATGTAATCAGCTAGTCATACGTTTCTTGGTATCTTGTCAAACCACAATTGCTCTTCAAATCTTACTTCCAGAATGTTCATATTTTTTCCTTTCTTTTTGAGTTGTTTTAAGTTTATTTTACATAAATGCAGTGTAAAACTTTGAGATATTCTTTGTTCTTTATTCTTTGTTATTCTTCTGTTTCTTTATAGAAACAGAATCTTTAGAAGTGTTGCAGAGAATTTGTCCTGGTGGTCTCTGCCCAAGACAAACAAAATGATGTTTTTATTTTGAAATCCTTGGCCTTCTAAGGTTATTCAAGGCTTGCCTGACAACAGATATTTCACAGCTATTGGATTCTTTCTCAGACACCTTAGCCCTAAACATTGTCTTTATGAGCACAGCAGGATAAGATCTAAATTCTATTTGGGAGAAACTTAGACACTCAAAACTGAGATGGATATTCTCACCTGGCCTCCTAGGTCAGTTGGACATCATAAGCACCTGGTGTCCAAGGCTTTGTTGTTATTCATGTCTAGAAGTATTTACTTTGGCAGACTGGCTATTTGGCTAATGTTGTTCATATCTGAAGGTCTTTGAATTTGATGATGTGTTTTAACAATGCAAATTTTACATTAGTTTTAATGACAAAGCCCCTATTTGCTCAAGTTTGCATCCCTATCACAGCCATGGAGCTGTGATCTCTTCCTGTTCTCATCAGTTTTCTATTTGTTTTTTTACAATAATACCTCATTTGCTGCACAAAGTCCTTGGATACAGTAAGATTTCAGTCTTTCTTAGGTGTTTCATTTGTCTGACAACCATTTAATCAGCACACCGAGGCAGGGAGAAGGCAGGGATATTTTAGATGTTGCAAGGGGTTTTTTTTTGTTGTTGTTGTTATCTTAAGACATTTTGATGAATTGTGCTGGGAACTTCACAGGGTAATTTGGGAAAATTTGTACTTTGCAATGGCAGAACCCCAAGACTTAGGCACTTGTATACTCGGTATCTTCATATGTTAATATTCTTTTTTTGTATCTTATTCTGAAAGTATATTTCTGGATGTGAAAACAATTCCCCCAAGTATATGTGTTGTCCTTCTTGTGTACCTTATTAGTTGGTACAGACTTCTGCATAGCCATTTTTTCCAAAGATAAGTGATCAGTGAGATCGAAGGTGGCAACTTCTGGGACTGGAATGCTAGAATACCTTCTTGCATTGATATGCAAGTCGTAAAGCCCAGAAAACAAGAGGGTAAAAAGGCAAGAAACAATGTAACAGCTTTTTGAAAGGCATGAAACAGAAGTATTTTTTTCACTAGTGTAAGATATGGGAGGAACTGTATGAAGTAATGAGATGAAATGACTGTGCAAGTTCAACATGACATAGGCTTTTAGACCTGGCCCTGGTTCTGCTTGTCAAATCTTGAAGAAGTCACTTTTATTTGTAGCATACTTGTCTTTTCTCAAAAACTTTATTATATTTGCTCTTCTAGCAGCATGTTCTAGTCTTTTGTCTGCTATCTGGATTGTAGTTACTGTTATTTTAAACACTTAAAAAAGAAGATTGTGAAACATTTGATTTTGGTTTTCTATGTTTACAGCTACTCCTTTTGGTGTTTCCAGGGTTAGCTTTGTGTTTTGTTGGGAAAACTTAGATTTCTCACTGGAACCTCTTCTGTGATCGTTTTATTAAGTTCTTAATGTCTGAATATATCAATCAAATACATTTACATTATCTACAGCCTGTAGATAAACAGGCTCCAAAGCAATGACTTTTTAAGTGGTAGTTTTACATCTGTATCTTATGACTAGTGTGACTACCGATTGCTTGTGTGATGTTGTGTTTTTATCAGATGTAGTGTGATCAGCAGGACTCAGCACTGGTGAGGCTATACCTCGAATACTGTGCTTGGTTTTGGACCTCTCACTACAAGAGAGACATTGAGGTGCTGGAGCATGTCCAGAGATGGGCAATGAAGCTGGTGAAAATTATGGAGGACGTCTGATGAGAACTGGCTGAGGAAGTTGGAGTTGAAGCTGAAAGGAGACTTTATCACTCTCCACAGCCATCTGAAAGGAGGTTGTAGTTAGGTGGATGTTGGTCTCTTCTTACAAGTAACAAGCGACAGGAGGAGAGGAATGTCCTCAAAATGTGCCAAGGGAGGTGTCAATTAGATGTTAGTAAAATAATTTCTTCACTGAGGAAGATGGAGCCTTGGAACAGGCTGCTCAGGGAAGTGGTTGTGTCTGACACTTAGAGGTATTTAAGAGACATGTAAATGTGGCACTTATAGACAGGCTTAGTCACGGATGTGGTAGTGCACGGGTAACAGTTGGACTCGATCTGAAAAGTCTTTTCCAACCTCATTTCTATTATTCAATGTAAAGAAGTGGTATGTGTGTATCAGAAGTATAATAAGAACAAGGGAAAAAAGATTGAAAAGCAGAACATTAAAGTTGATTCATGATACTTGAAAGCAGTTGTTGAGCTACAATAAGAGTGTCAAATTTTAGTTGTTCCTAAGTTTTAAATGTATGAACACTAATAAAAGTGAAAGGAGTTCTTTGTCTGTTGATGTCTACTTCTTGGATGTGAGTTCTTGATTTTGCTCTGAATATTAGTAATTTTTTAATTAAATGAGAAAAAAAAAGAGTACTTATTGAGTTTTGAACTGTAGTGTGATGATTTTTTTTTTTCTCTTGAAGCCTTCTGCTTGCACAGAATTAATTTATCTGTGCTTTCACGGAGATGATCTTGGATACCCCTAAATAGTTCTGGACTTCTGTCTGAAGATTGTGATGTTTGGCTAGAAGACACAGATCTAAAGCAGATTATTTTCCAGAAGTCCATGACATCCCTGGAAAAAGAATAGAGGAAACTGGAGACACTTTGAACTAGAGGAAACACTTCGAGTTAGAAAAATAAAATATTTTGGCTTTTACTGAGTAGCATTTGCCTTGCTGTTAAAATAGAAATATTCCCAGTGAAATTTTGTAATCACAGAAGTGTCACACATTTTGTAACTACTACTATCAATTCTAATTAAGCAGAATCTTTTTAAAAAATTGTCATTGAAGGGGATTTAAAAATGGGAATTTTTCCATCACCTTTAATTTTAATCCATGATTAAAATTAGACCATGCATTAGACAGAGCACACGTATTTTAAGTTCAGCTAAAGGCTTTGACAAGTTAATTTAAAATACAGTAATCACAGGTGAAAAATGAAATTTTCATTCACCTGAAGAAAATAAAAATTGAAACCTTCAGTTGTGCTCATTGTCCTTTGTCCTGTCACCATATACAACAGAAAACAGGGATGCCTCAGCCTTCTGACATCTACCATTTAGACATTTGTAAATATTAATGAGATCCTCCTGCAGTGTCCTCTTATCCAGACTAAACAGTCCCAGTTCCCACCGCCATTTCTCATAAGAAAATCGACATTAGGAATCAATTCACATCTATATTCTCATTCTATAAACTATATTTCTAACACATGATCTGGCTTTAATGCTTAAACTGCAAGACAAAAACGTCACCATTGTAGTTTTTTCTAATATTCTCAACAGCTCCACTGCAGTGTTTCTTACATGGATAAAAGCACTAAACAAAGCACACAGCAGCTAAAACTGAGCTATGCCTTCACTCCAACTACAAGACTCATCTCAGTAAGATCTACTACTTAAATTTGATGTGCCAAGCTTTCAAAGAAGTTGTTATTCTGGAAATTTTATCTTGACTGAAAAAAGTCGAAGTCAAGCAGTTCTCTAAAATACTTGATTATTCTTTCTACTTTGTTCTTGTATCACAAGATGGAACAACATGTTGAATTAAAATGACATCATATGCCGAGCAAAAGTATATATCACATTTGTGGTCTCTTTAAGTCAACAGCTATGCCTTACCATAATCCAACCAGAATAGTAACATGGTTCTCCTGTTAAAGGTCAAAAAATTCTGCTCCTACAGAAGATATCTTCAATGTCCATGAAACATTTTTATCTTAAATAAAACAGAAATTAACTTAATTAAAAAATAATACTAAGCTAATACACCCAGGAAAGAAAATGGAACACAAAAAAATTCTGTTTAAACGTAAGTAAAAGCTATTTCACTGTGAGCCCTGGCATAGGCTGCCCAGGGAGGCTGTGGAGTCTCCCTCTCTGGAGGTGTTCAAAACCCATCTGGACATGTTCCTGTGTGACCTGAGCTAGGTGAACCTGCTTCTGCAGCAGGATTGGACCAGATAATCTCTAGAGGTACCTTCCAACACCTACCATTCTATGATTTTGTGTCTCATGCTGGCTTGCAGCATTCATAGAAATACAAGTTAACTGTCCTAGATGGAAAAATAGAAGCATTAGAGAGGTACAGATCTATAGAAACAGAAGATCTCTGCCTATTTGTCCGACAGAGACAAGTATAAGGTCTGTCTAGCTTTCCTCAGAATTTGTCAAACCATTTCTTGTGTCTGTCCGTGAAGTAAGTATGGGTTTTCTAATTCCCACTTTCATAAATGGAAAGCTTTGTTTATGTGCTGTAATGACTATCATAGGAATTGCTGTTTGATCTGTTTCAAAATGTTACTGTTTACTTCCCCTTGAACTTTATTTTGCAGTTATAGTCTTACCTGCATTTGTTGTTCAAACAGTTGAGCTACAACTGCGCTTAGGCCTTTGTCTGAGCAGAATGTCAGTGTCATCTGTCCTAAGACAAATTGTCCGTCCTTTACTCTTACAAAAACTTAAATACTAATAAAGAGGTTAATTGTTATTAGTCATTTCCTTGCATGAAATAATACCATTTTTATTGTAATTAGTCCTTACATTCATCATGATTTGAATTTTTAACACGTGTCTGTGTTAGTAGAAAATTTTATTACCAGAAGTTGTGTGAATGAAAAATAGCATAATTTTTAAAAGCGTAAACCTTGTTAGATTCCATTATTTGACATAATTGACTTATGTGAATAATATATTTGCGGTGCTGGTTTGTTTTGTTTTGTTTTGGTTTGGTTTGGTTTGTTTTTTTTCAGTAGTAAATACAAGCCAATTTAACATTTCTGCTTTTGGAGAGGAAAAATGGAACTTCACAGGACTCTGAAGACCAACCTGAACTAATTCTATTACTTTTTTTTTTTTTTTTTTTTTTTTGGAAGAGTATTGTATAAAGGCTGATGATCAGTTTTCTTTTGTATTTGCTTATTTACTTCCCTTTTCAATGTGTTGCTTGTGCTAAAGAATGGTGGGTTTTTCCCTTGTAGCATTTGGGACAGCATTTGGGACAGGATTGAATTGGATTATGGTGAAGTATTTCTTTTTTTTCATATGCACTATTCTCTGTTATTTGGATGAGAATTTTGAATGATTGTAATGCCTTTGCTGTAAAAAATGCCCTGCAGTGGCAGCTCACTACACATCATAGCCTGCAAGCCTGGAGGGTAGGGAGAAACTGTTCTGCAAGATTCCTAGGCAGTGCTTGAAATCAAGTTTGTACAGGTGGATTGCTGTCCTACCGTTTACTTTGCTATCTGGAAGGCAAGCTGAGTAAAGAGTTTGTAGTCTCACGACCTAGACTTAACTCTTTGATCTGGTACTCCCCATAATTTTTTCTGTCTGACTCTCCATACCTTTGCCTCTTGCATTGTCTTTCTGCAGAGAATCACATTAAAAAGAGATCCATTGCTTTCTCCAGGCTGCTGTGTCTTAGTCAGAGATACAAGATTCTTTAAATAACAAATTTCAGCTCTCTTTTGATCTGTATCTAGCTATGGTGGCTAGCTTACAATGTAACACTAGTCACCTATGTTCAGGAGAATGCAATATATCTTCCAGTCAGCACACTGAATTCATCTTAATTTATTTTGTTCTCTTCTCATGTGCAGAAATGGATCAGTTGCTTTTATCCTCATAACCCTTTAAATTTTAACTGTGTGTTGTATCTAAAGTGAAGAACCAATGAATGTTCACTGGATATTTGTTTTTATTAGGTAGCTGTTGCATGCTCTTGAAAGGAACTAGATCTTTCCAGCATCATAATGTTACTAATTGGTCACTAGGTGTCCATTTTCAGTTGTCTCATGGATTAAATGATTCTGTAGTTGTGTAATCTTGTCTTAAGGACGAACATAAACCTTCCACTCCCTTATCTTTAAGTTTCTCTTTTGCTTGCCTCTTTTGTCCCAGTGGTTGTCTCAGCACTTAGGGTGCTTGACTTGGCTCTAAAATTTGGTCAGTCATCTCTTGAGAGTGGAAATGTGGCATGATGTTATAAGAATAATCGTCACATTTATTGTGTTAGACACATGCATGAAGTTTATTTTGTGACTCTGTTGCGTGTATTTAATAAGGATATTTGGATTTTGCAAAATTGTCAGTTTTATTATCAGGAATCTTAGTAAAGTCTGAGGTGCTCTCATTCATCTGGGGTGTGAACATTTTCTGCTGCAAGAATGGTATTCACCTTTCCCTTTAATGGTAATTTACAAATTCCTCTAGGATTATTATGTGCAGTCTTTGTATTTTCAGAGTTATCCTGCTTTAAATTGTGCCAAAGGAACCCGGTGTCTTGATTTATTTTCTGAATTAATGAGCTAGGTATACCACACTTTGATTGGTAATAGTGTGGTAACTGTTACTACTTATTTCTCTGTTGAATTTATTCATTTTTTATTTTCTTTAAATGCTTTTTAATTGAGTCAGAAAATAGTTTAATAACATTTCATAATTTTTAAATACTGTTACTTGAATATTAGTGGCCTAATTTCTATTTTGTTAACTCATGACTAAGGAGAAGATTTAACAGAAAACTAGATGAAAGCATTGTTAAATATAGTGAAATAATCCTCTTCCTTAATCTTACTGTGGGTTAAATATGAGGTAGAATTCTCATTTGATAGAATTGTACAATTGCTATTTTGTGAGCAACTGAGTATTTAGATCAGTGTAAAACTATATTTCTTGCAAAGCAAGATAGTATATACTGCAAAATTGTGGTAATGACATTCCTATTCCATTCAAATATGCTACTGTGTGAGTTTTTCTGGTTTGCAGACTTCAGGATAATAAAGAACTACGTGAAATAGTGTACTGTAACTGTGGCGCTCTAAGTAACAGATAGCCTATTATGTCTGAGGGTGGTGCAATATAAAAGCAGATTTATAGTAAAATAGAACCTTAGTCCTTGAGAAAGATAGAATAACTATTTTTTATTCTTTATTTCCTTGATGTTTAGTATTTATTTCTGTCACATTTTTTCACAGCCAGTTTTAGGATAGGGAGGAGAAGGAGCTGAGATTCCTTCTTTTAAGCCATTTGTTGCCAGCAGTAGTGAAATGTATAGTAAACTTCAATTTACAAGCACTTATGTCTATACTCATACCAGTTCATCTATAATGAAAGCATGAAACTCACTGTGATATGAAACAGTCGTGGTAGCTCATATGGATGTGTCACTGAACAGATATCCCCTCGAACGTTTGTTTTGCTGCAGGCCACACTGTTGCAGTTGCACAGAAGTGGGTAATGATGGTTCGTCTCCAGAACTATGTTTGATCCAGAGTAAGATTAAACTTCATTAACTTATTACAAGTAGCAAGAGTTTTTAATCTTGGTAACAAGTTCTTGAGGTGTAATTTTATTGCGCAGAAAACAAGCATAATGTTTGGACAAGTTTCAGCTCTTAAGTTCAGCTCTAAGAATGGAAGTCATCATCGCTCGAGTCCTTTTGATGTGAAGAAGCTGCTGATTCTGGTAGCCTCTAAACTCTGCCAAGTTTATTTTCAGTAGAGTTGCATTGGAAAGAGAGTATCACATCTTCCAAGCATTTTCTGTTCCATCAAGATTTGCAAAAGTGAGGCATGTTTAGTAGCACTTTGTATATTTCTTTTTCCTTGAGCAAGTTTTAAAGTGTATTTACAGGATGAGTTCATGTGTCAGTTTTTAAAGTTGCAGTTCAACATAGCATTTTTGGAAACAGAAGACTTCAAAGAAGCCCGACTGTTAAGAACTGACAGTCTGATCTATTTCTGCTTCCTCAAAAAAAACATATATCATGGATTGCAGCTTCTGCATCTGAAACTGATGCTCGAATCCATCAGCTCTGTAATTGCTTCCAGAAGGTGAAGTTTAAAACTGCAGCCTATCACTCTCTTCTGCAATGCCTTTTTACTGACTGCCTGGAATTTAATCCTTTTAAATATGTACTGTCAGCACAACCAAACAGTATTTTCTGCTTAAACTCTGTAGCAATTACCTTATGGAGCCTTATTTATTGTTGTATAAACAATATACCATTAAACGTGACTGACTAGAAGTTTCAGTCTCACCTTTTCAGTCTTCACTGAACATAAGAGGAATTATTCTGTAGTGTAGTTTTTTGCCAGTCATGTAAATTGGCTGTATTTATTCTAAATATGCTGCACTCAGAAGTAAAAAATGTTTAGTAATGCTTTGCCCTCAGAGTCCTAAAACGTGGCAAGTAAGGAATGTCTTTTTCGGGATAAACAGTCACATTCAGAAAATGTACTACCTTGTATATTGCTGTCACCTGAGTTGTTATTTTGGGGTACTCAAGCGCTTTTTCCATCCAAGCATCCATATTGTTGCCTGCATTATGTGTTGTCACTCAATCTGTTCACATACATATTTATAATGAAAGTATCGTGCATTTTCATGTAACAATGTTTCCAGGCTCTGTTCTATCACTCTTTTTACCACAAGTGTGTCACTGTCAGCAATAGTGGTTCTGTGGTAGTGGAAGGAAATCTCCAGACAGTCTTCTACCTTAATTACAACACAATGACACACAGTCTACTTCTGCCAGAAGTTATCCTGTGCTGTCAAGAGTCAGTTGTCAGCACTGTGAACAGTGAGAAGTATAAAACTAGACTCCTTAAATGAGTTGTGCTCAAGGTGTGGACAGGAAGAAAGATTTGCAGCTTCATACATGTGTTTAAGAGAAAATGATGGGAAAAGAGGTGGTTGCCAGGTGGCAAATAATATAAATAATAAGCTGAGAAAAGTTTTTTAGTGAAGCATAAAATTGTGAAGAATAAAGCTTAGCATCCAATGCTTGGATCTTCATGAAACTGTGAAAAAAAAAGTGTTCCCTGACTAATAAAAAGGACAAAATCTTAACTGGAAATTCAGTAAAATGAATTACATTGAAATAACATAATTGGTTTTCAGGTAGTTTTGGTGGGGTTTTTTTTGGTTTGTGGGTTCTTTTTAAGCTAGGGTTATGCATACCTTTAGTTTGTAGAGAAAAAAGGACGTACCTTTTGTGCCTCAACAACCTAGTATCTTGATGTAATTGTTTACTCTAAGAATTAATGCTCTAATGTAGGTACATTTTACTGCTAATATAATAAAAAAAAAATTGTATGCCTGTACTGCAATGCATATGTTTGCTGTGGACTCATAATTGAATTGAAATATTTATCTGCATACATCATCTACACTTTCAATCTTATTTTCCTAAAAATACTGGTGCTTTTGTATTGTATGCATTGAAGCCTGACAATGGCTTTTAATTATCTGACGATTGGGAAGGAGAGGAATACTGAAGAATGCAACATGAGAAAAAATAGATATTTCACCCAAATTCTAGTACATTAATTGCAACTGCTGAATGTAAGAGTATTTTAGCTTTAGCACAGTAATTTGCATACTTAATAATTTGTAAATTAAGTATACAGCTCTCAAACTAGAAACAGAGCTAGTTCATACTTCAGATCTTAATTGGTTTCTAGTCCATTTGCTGAAATGAAAAAAAGATCTAACAGGTCTGTTGTGAGAGGGAGAAAGGTGTGAATGTTTGAGACATGTTCTCTGTATCTGTGATCACTGCAGAACAGCATAAAGAAACCTAATTTTTGTTATTTCAAAGCATAATTTAAGTGATACACCATGAGACTCATGGAGAAAAAAGAGATTGTGAATATTTTTTTCAGTAACAACTGGAGTATATGTTGTGTCTTCATGGAAGTGTTAGCTCTTTTGCAGAGGTGTATACCCAAGATTGTATCTTACAACATAGGATTCCCAAACTAAGGCTGCTAGAAAGTAATGTCCCTTTCACTCCAGTTCTGACAGACTTAATTTCTGCTTTCTACTCACAACATTGCACAGTTCTCCAGAATTCTGGTATGATCAAAGAGTGTTCTGTTTAGTTGGCATGTATTTGCAGTGACTTTTCTCTTGTCTGACCTCCCTCCTTTCTTCCACAGAAGACAACATTTATCCTGAGGTAGATATTGACTATTTCCATGATGAAACTTGTTGACAGAGAGTTTGATAAGTTATAGTCGAAGGGAGGAGAGTGGGAAAGCCTCCTATTTCTCTATTAGCATTTTTTGATAATGCAGGCCACTGGGAAATCACATTATAGCAGCCAGTTGGTTGTATTGACTTTCTATCCACTGCAAAACAACATCAATATCTGCAGTTCACAAATAGATTTATAATTTTAATTCTATTTTTAATAAATTATTGTATAGCCTTAGCATCCAGCAACACACACAATGTGTATCTTTGTATCTCTTCTTCCAGCTTTTTTTTCTAATGAATAAGGTATTGGAAATGAAAGTGATCAGTGTACTGAATGAAATCAAGTCGATTTTTGTATTTTTTTATCAAGATTACAAAGTCTCTTAGTAACTGAATATCAAAGGAAGACTATATCAGTATAAAATATAAAAGATGGTAGGAACTAGTTGTAGCTATAAAGTGGTTGGTTTATATTTGCTTCTGATCAATATAGGTAAGGGATGTATTTGCTAGTCACTAAAATTAAATGTTCAGGTTCCTTTGGTTTTCTGACATTGGTATTAATTTGAAATTCCTTTGTATTTTGGAGAAAGTTTATGCTGAAGAAATTGCAGTAAGAATATTCCATTTTCAATAGATAGTTTACAATAAAAATACTTAGAGTATCTGAATGAGTATTCTTCCTAAAAATCTTTTAAATAATTTTTGTAATTAGCAGCTCTCTTGTCTGGGATTTGAACATGTTTGAACTGCCTCTTCTGTCTTGTTAGTTGGATTGCTTAGTTGTGTGGGACCAAAACAGCCACTATACTGATGACAAACAATATAAAGGCATTTGAGGTAGGTACATAACAAAGCCTGTTGTAAGAGTCTTGGCA
Organism: Urocolius indicus; assembly: GCA_013401255.1. Lineage (NCBI taxonomy): Eukaryota > Metazoa > Chordata > Aves > Coliiformes > Coliidae > Urocolius > Urocolius indicus. Next base: position 13,122 of record WBNH01009528.1, read on the forward strand.
GTTCATCCTGGTCTCAGTCCACCTCACTTTCTGCTTATGCAACCCTACTTCATCAACTTTTCTCCGAGGAACTCATATGAGACAATGTTAAAAGTCTCATGTCATGATGGTCAATATCCACTGCTTTCCCACAGTCTGCCAGTATCAGTGCTATCTGTTTCCTAGCTGAAGATGAAGCTAGTTTTCTGTTATATACGAAGGAAATACTATCATAACAGACTGAAAACCTGTGATGTCTTTTTGCCTGCACCTGTCTTCAAACTTTTATTTTTGAAAGTAAGCAAAAGTCATAAATAATAGAGCATGACAGTCACTGTCATGGTGGGCTGTTGAGAGCACTGGTAAGTTAGAAGAAAAAGTTTTTTCCTGAGAGATAAGACTGTAATGTGGAAAGCTCAAGCTGGTAAAAAAAAGAGAGAATCAATGAAAACCTGAGAAAATAAGTACTTGAAGAAGAATTATTCTCAAAATTATTAGTGTGCTCTGTAAGTACCTTTTGTTCCATAGGCAGGCAATGTGGAAGAGGGAGTTGAACTCAGAAACTCAGAATCCCAGAATGGCTAATCTTTGAAGGTATGTCTGGAGGTCATCTGATTCCGCCACCCTGCTTAAACAGGGTTATCAAGAGTCAAGTACTCAGGACTGTACCAAGATGGCTACAAGGACAGACTCTGCAACCTCCCTGGGCACCTTGTTCAGATGCTCAGTCAACCTCACAGCAAAAACATCCTTCTTGGTGTTTATATGGAACTTGCTGTGTTTTTTTTAGTACCCTTTCCCTCAGCAGTGGAAAGAACCTGTCCCTGGTTTCTTTATATCCTCCCTTCAGGTATATCTTCACACTCTTCTTTCAGGTATACAAATTCTAGAGTTTCTCCTTGAGTCTTCTCCAGGATGAACAGCCATAGCTCACTTAGCTTTTCCTCAGAGGAGAGATGCCCCAGTCCCATAAGGATCTTCATAGCCCTGCACTGGACTCTGGCCTGTAGCTCCATCTCTCTCTTGCAGTGGGGAGCCCAGAACTGGGGACAGTACTCCAGCAGTGACCTTAACAATGCCATCAGCTTGAGGGACATGATTGTCCCACTCTACTGCTCTCATGTGATGTTTCCTCTTTGAGTTCTGGAGCATGTCTCCTGATTATTCAAAGATTGTCAAAAGTGACCTCAGAGTGACACCAGCAACCTCTGAGTTGTTTTAAGTTCACCCTTAAAGATATGATAAAGTTATTTTTTTTAAGTAAAGAGATAAAGTTTATTCCTTTCCATTTTCAACCAGAATTAGATTGACGCTGTTAGAAATGGTCTTGTGCTTCACATCATTACAGACGTGTGTGGTTGCACATTTGCACAGCTTCAGTTGAATGGTCAGCTCTCTGTCACCATAACAGGACAGCAGCCACATTCCCTCCCAGGCCAGGTCAGGTTCCCCTGAGTCAGAAGCTGCATCTGCTCACTGAAACAGTGAAGTAATGATCCTGGAAACATTAATATTTTCAAATGTCTTTAGTGGAGTTCAGTGGTCTTACCTTCTGCTTGGAAGGACATCAGATTTAGGGCAAAGTAAGCAGTGGGTACACAGAATCAAGCAGTGAGAGTGAGTTGTGGAGGGGAAAGGAGAGAAAGAACACTTACGTTTGATGACAGAAAACTCTGCTCAGAAATGGCTCCCTAATAAATGAGACAGAGCAGTAACAGAATAAAAACAGTTAAATTTGGGAGGGAAGATTTGCATGTAATAATTCAGAGAAGAAACACCAGTTTTATAATAAGCAAATTAATTACAGTAGCAGTTCACTGAATATCTTTTAAGTGATTGGACTCTTGTAAGGCAAGTATGTGAGTTTCTGAGCACAGTAAGAGTAATAGTAATATTAATAGTTTGAGGTATGTTTCAGTTAGTTTTGCTGGTAAGTCTATATTTAATTTTGTTTTGACTTTAAATATTACTGAGGTATGTTACAAAGGTATAATTTACTATGTAATGAATTAGAAAACTAAGGAGGATATTTAACATTAAGCTAGTTTTGGAGATTACTGCTTTAAAAGCAGTAATTCTTTTTCAGCATGTACAGTGCACTGTAAATTATTGATACATTCTGGATATATGAGTCTTCCTGGCTGTGCTTGGATTGATTCACATTGGTACTTGAAGTCGCAATGATCTTGCAAGTATTCTGGTTTTGTAATGAGGTATTGGTTCACTTCGTTGTAGTTCAGTTTTACAGAGCATTTCTTTGTTCATTCATAAGTTGAGTTTCTTGCCTGCCAAGAAGATCCTGATGAGTTCCAGTTTTCCTTTTGAAGAACAGAAGCGCTTGAACTCTGCAAAACAAATGTTCTTTCAAAATGATGACCACTAACTGCTGGCAGGGAGTCTGTCCATTTCACTGCAAGATAGAGTGTGTTTATACCGAAAGCTTTCTATAGCGACTTTGTTAATACCAAAGATGCAGGTAATGTTTAATAAATGGCTTCTCCATTTCACCACACCTGTGAACTTCTGCTTTGAAGAGATGAGAGCTTATTTCTATCAGAACAGTCACCTAAGACAGTATTTCAGACAAATTCTGCAGTTCACAGTTCTCAGTTCTACCAGTTCCAAGTTACTGTATTGATTGATAGTTACAAAGATTTCATACTTTTGGTGTTGTAGTGTTGCAGTACAGGAGTTTGTAGAAACACGGGACAACATAACAAGATAAATCTAATGTGACACTTGAGACTTTGTCAATTTTAAGATAACATAGCATTGGTGTTATTGCTTTACCTAATAGTGAAGTTTTATAGAAATGAACAGTAAACACAGAACTCAGTGTTATTAAAGATAACATAGTGCAAGCATTGGTCAAAGAGATATAAAGGTCCGAGTAACATTAGTTTAAATGAACCTTATTTTCCAGTCCTTTAGGTCTGACCAGGCACACTTACTTCCTTAGTTGTGGGTTATGCAGTAGCATTTGATTTAAGGGTTTTAATGTATTGTGTACACTAGGCACATTCATTTGAGTATATTTTGTCAAAAGAAGTGGGCACTTGGTAGGAAAAGAGAGGGAAAAAACAAAAGTTAAAAACAATGATGGGGTGTTTCTCCTAACTAAAAGAATTATTAACATGATGGCTTTCTTGACTGGGGCTTGCAACTGTCACTTGCAAGAGTCCAGCCTTTGTCCCAGTCCTACCAACCACTAGGCCATTTCCCTAAATACAGCATCCACCCATCTCTTAAACACCTCCAGGGATGGTGACTCCAGCACCTCCCTGGGCAGCCTATTCCAATGCCTGACTTTTCTTTCAGTAATGAAATTCCTCCTCATGTCCAGCCTGAACCTCCCCTGATGTAACTTGAACCCATTTCCTCTTGTTCTATTGCTTGCCACTAGGGAGAACAGGCAAACCCCCACCTTGCTACAAATTCCTTTCAAGTAGTGGTAAAGAGCGACAAGGACTCCCCTGAGCCTTCTTTTCTCCAGGCTAAACAGCCCCAGATCCCTCAGCTGTTTCTCATATGAGACATGCTCCAAATCCTTTACTAGCTTGGCAGCTTGCCTCTGGATCCTCTCCAACACCTCCATGTCCTTCTTGTAAAGAGGGGCCCAGAACTGGACACAGTATTTGATGTGTGGCCTCACCAAAGCTGAGTACAGGGGAACGATCACCTGCCTGCTTCTGCTGACAACACTGTTCCTGGTCCAGGCCAGGCTGCCATTGGCCTTCTTGGCCAGCTGGGCACACTGCTGGCTCATGTTCAGCTGCTGTCAGCCAACACTGCCAGGTCCCTCTCTGCCTGGCAGAGCCAGCCACTCCTCCCCGAGCCTGTAGCACTGCTCGGGGTTGTTGTGGCCTAGGTGCAGGACCCAGCACTTGACCTCATTGAAACTCATGGCATTGGCCTTGGCCCAGCCATCCAGCCTATCCAGATCTCTCTAATTATATTGCAGTCCATTTTCAGTATTGAGTTTCTTGGCAATATCATCTGTAGAAGCATTTCTTATGCCTTTAATTTCATTGCCATGGGATGTCATGTACCATGAGGAAAAAAATCAAACTTTTTCTAAATAATTTCTAAATTGGGTTTTGTTCCTACAAATTTGAAAGTAGCAATGTTTTTAGATGCAGAATTGTGATGGGTTTACAGTTTCATAATTCTGATATTAAAGATTGTTATTTTTTCTTTACAAATATCTGATATTTATTTAAAATAGTGCATTATTTGATTCAATATGCTTTGCTTTTTGGAAGTTATGCTTATATTCTTTTTTGTGCATTATATTGATTTCAGTATTCTCATCTATCTGCCCAAGAAAGACCATCACTTTTGTTTCTATAGTGTATGTGGTCTCTTCATTCGTTCTGTCCTATAAGTAGTGTTTCTCTTACTAATAACATTTTCTAATCCTTTTCTTTATTTCTCTGTATTTGGTTACAGTGTAACAACTATGTCCATGCTGACTTCCATCACTGTTACTTTCTGTTTTAAAATATATGGAAGCCTCCTCAGGTCTTCTTTATATCCTCTGTTACATTCTAGTACTGTGTGTTGCTTTGGGACTTCATACCGATCTCCATTTTCACCCTCGGTTTTATTCATGAAGTCATATTTCCTCTCCATCTCTAAATAATCCTCATCGTTTACATCATTGTTTTACAATGATGGGTTATTTTCATCCGTCATTGCTTTCCCCTGTGTAAAGACACAACCTTTCTTTTTTCCTGGGCATTGAGTTTTGAAGGTGATTCTTTACTGCAATCTCAAATGCATTTGCTATCCTGTTTGTCACACAGTATTTTTTTTTTTATCAGGGACTGATGTCTGGGAAGAGCTGTTTAAAGTTGTTTTTCAGGTTGTCCTTTTTCCAGTCATTTTCATGTTTTCATTAGACTTTACATTCCATATTATACCATGTTTATTCTTAAATTTCACTATTTCTTACACAATTTTGTTCTTCTTCTTCATTTGTATTTCTGTCAGTCTTTTTCAAAACATTATCAGTATTGAGTGTCTTCTGGTTTTTTCCTCTCATCTTTCTTTATCTCGAGTTTTAGTTTTGTTTTGTTTTTTTTCCTTCTATTACAGTACTTTTTCTGGTACTCTACTTCAGCATATAAACTGTTCAGCTCACATTCTAGATGGTCGTAGTCTTCTCTGATGGTGTCTGTATAGACACCTACGTTCTGAGCTGGGAAGCAAAAATAAAAGAAGATTTTCTGTAACTAGTGCATTTTTCATTCTTTATACAACCTGAGACTCTCTACACTCTTTGGCTGTCTTTTTTCTTTCGTGTGTTCCTAAATCTTTGTGACCTCAAAGGTTTCCGTTCATTTTGTGTTATTTGTTTAGATGTGTTCTAATGTAAGAGTTTTATCCTTCTGTCAAGGTCCTTACTTCAACCTGTGATTTCGGTCATTGATGAAGTCATCAAAGCCCTTTCTAGAATCAAGGGTTATTTTCCCTTTTTACATCTCTTACATCCTGCAATGTGTCTGTTTCTTTTGGACGACTGTCCTGTAATGTATACATTTATGACATTTTGTGAGTTATTATCTCTAGGGAGAAATTTTTGTTGTTGTTATTGTTGTTTTCAACTTTTCAACTAAATCAGCTTTCAACTAAATCAGCAGTTAATGAAATCAGGAAGTCATTGTAGATTTTTCACACCTCTCTTGTGAATCTCATGTTGTGTAACACTGACAGAGTTTATTCACATGCCTATTCCAACAGGAACTGGGATTTTAGTTAAAGGTCTGTAGTAGATTGTTGCAGGACTACTTCATTTTGAGTTTTCTTTTTGTTTCTTTTTTTTTTTGGCTTTGCTTCATACATAATAGAATTTCTTAGTGTTTAATCATTTTTTTTCTGCCTCCCTTGTGGTGATTGTCATTGTCGGTTACAAACACTGTCTCACTGTCTGTATAATATTTGTTTATGCAAAAGTGTAAATTGCAATGAAGGGGTAATTTTACCAACAACTTTTTGTTTGTTTTTTAACTATTCAGGACAGTTCATACTGTAGCTGCTTAGGTGTTTTGAGTTAGTGTGGAATTTTTTTCGTTAGCTCTGACTCATCAGAAAAGTGTCATCTGGATGACTGTTTCTTTGAAACTGTAGCTCTGAGACTATTCATAGTTCTGTGCATATGTGAGAGACAGAGAAAGTGGTTTGGTTTTTAGGCTGCCTCATTAAGCATTCCTTTCCACTCCTCCTTCTGAGTTGTACTTTTAATCAGCTCTGGCAAACTGCTGCTTATGGGAACTGAATCACAAAAATGTTGGCATTTTTCCTTCCAGTGGCTTAATCAGGGTCATGTTCTTCCCAACTAGCTGATGTCAGAGCAACCAGACAAGAAATTTAATAAAGATCAGGCTGAAAGTTGATTGACCAGATGCTTATTGAACAGGAACATTCCTGAAGATTTAAAGGAGCTATGACAAAGCTCATCAGTCTGATCAACATGCAACAGGAAAGTCTTGATTTTTTTTAAGATTAGTTTTTAAATATTCAAGTAAGTTGTTGACAATGACTCCATAGATTCTTAACACAGTCTTCTGTCATACATGATCTAGTTTATTAATCTGTACTGTAATTACCCAAAAATTCTGTGACTGGTCATAGGGGGAAAATATAAATATGTAAGTATAAAAATTAAATACATGGCTAATAATAAGTGATTTATTGAGAACTGTGGAGTATCAGAATGCTTAAAACTTTGTGAGCAAAACCCAAAAGTTTCCTACTGTTTCCTCTCCTATTCTTTCTAGTAAGTTTTGATTGCTGAACTATGTTGATTCTTCGTGCAATGCACGATGTACTATTATGTTGCTTCTATGTTGTTTAAGTAGAAAAAAAGGATAAGGATTATAAGATACACTTTAAATGTTTTTAATTAAAAATGTGTTAAAAGCTTGCATGTTCCACTGACACACTTTGAATTTCACAGAGTTTAGTGAAAGCGATATTACAAGATGTTTTTAAACATTTTTTTGAAAGTTTTTTTAAACAGTTTTGAGGAAGGAGGTTAACTGTTTTTTTTCTAATTGGCAACATCCTCAAGTTTTTGCAGCAGAGTGCTTTATATTGAGTCTTTTATTGAATGGGAAGAAGAGTCATAGAATGTGTTTTGAGGGAAGAATTTTTTTAAGCTTACTTTGTACGTGTTTTACACAAATGTAGCTTTGAATGCTATATTGAGTGGAAATCAGATTTTTACTTAATGTTCATTGGTGCATATTTAAATACAGCTTGATTTATTTATTTATTTCTTCCCACTTTGGTTGTTTGGTTATTTTATGTGATTATTGTAAAGTAGCTTATTTGGCAGCTGTGAGATGTGAGATGGCAGGTGTGAAGGTCAGTACTAAAACAAGCACCACATTGCTGAGGTAGATAAATACCATCAAGGGAGACGCCCCCTCAGAATTTTCCTTAAATATTATGTAATTTGCTGCATGGAATTGTGAGAGTGAGCTCCTAACTCTAGGTAGATGTGCTGCTGAATAGCTGTTATTTGTCTAATATGGTTCTAAATGTTAAAAAAGATGTTTAAGGGAAAATTAAGAAACTGTCTCTGCTAAATAATCTCCTGAAAAATACATAGCAAGATTTGTGTTTGTACCTATTCTGAAATTTGTGGTATTTGAAGATTTTGTGCTTCTTCTACTATCAGAGTAGAAGGGAAACTGGAACTATTATTAGATCATGGCAAACATGATCCAGAAGAAACAGATTTGAATGTTAGGAATGTTATGCTTAAAATTGGGAAATCTCTCAAAAAAATAATTTCTCACTAAACTAGTTTGTTGAAAACATTGAAACAGAGGTGAGTTTGTTATTTTGGTACAATTTGAATAAATCCTGATGAGCTCTGAAAGTGACTTTTTTTTTTTTT
>WBNH01009529.1:0-67783 GCA_013401255.1 Urocolius indicus
AGCAAAAGCTTATGTCCACCATTGTTCCTGGCACCCTGAGCTCCAGGATAAAATAATTTGGCTTTACCTCCTTGCAGGTTATCTAAAGCTGCCAAGCGGTAACATAACCATCTGTACAGAACTGGAAGCATTTGCTGAATACTGACTCATGGCTTCAGTCCTCTGTTGATGAATGCAAAATGCTGATTCCCTCTGTGTGAGATGAAAGGAGCAGAGAGATTTACATTGTGGCTACTACTTTGACTGAGTCAGCTAAATAATCTAGCATGACTGTGTCTTCTACTGTTGATAAGCCTAAACCTTATAAACAAACAATTTCTTAAGTAACCAAGACCAGCTAGCATCTTCTGTCCCTTATTGACCTCTGTATGAACGTTGATTAAGAATATATGCTCAAATTTCATACAATGAACATGATCATGTGATCTCTTTATGTCTTTCCTGGTTTATGCAGCACCACAGTAATCCATTTCTAACCAGTTTGCTTCTGATCTATATGCTCTACCATTTTTTCCTAATGATTCTTTAAAATGACCCTACATTCATGGTCAAAAAATCAGGGAATGATGCTTGTAGTCCATCTCCTACCTCAAAGGATAGGATGGTGATAGATGGTTTGTTCTTTTTTTAAACTTCAATATAAGAAAAATCATCAAAATATCAACAAATGAAACAAAAAATATCAGGCAACTCCTCCAGTCACCTGGAGACATATGCAGCAATCCATTGAAACTCACGGAGGGGATGATAACTTCTGGGCTTTGACTAGTCTAGCAGAGATAATGTCATTACTCAAACATGACTAGCACTTCTGCCTAGCAGACAAAGCCTGTGGCATTGGAGTCAGAAGGGCTGGGTTGCTCTCCTAGCTCTGGTGTTGTCTTGCTTCTGGATTCTGGACAAGTCCTTCTCCATTTGGAAAGAAAAAGCAAAAGGAAAATAATAACATGGATATGGAGAGCTTGGAAATTGTGTGAAGTAAGAGGAGCTGAGTGTAACTGCTACACAGCAGTGTCTATGGAACCACTGTGGTATGTTTGCATGGGCCCAAGCCCATGCGCGTGGGCATGGACATAGGCTGACTGCCAGGGAAGGAACTTGTTTGTTGCCTTAATTCGGGCCAGAGCTCTTGTCCACGTGAGTCTTTGCAAATGGGAATTGTAGATGATGCCTTAGGCTACAGTCCATCCCACCAAGAGTTATTCCAAGTTTAGCCCGTCCTAAACCCAAGCACAGGCATTTTAAGCTTTAGCTGCAGCCAACCGTGCAATGAAGCTATAAGCTTCGAGATGCTTGATTCTTTCCCAAACTGCTCTTCACTCTGTGGCACAGATTTACCCAACTTAGAGAATGTTGTCTCAGAACATCTACTCAGCATGAATGGGATCAGGGAGTGGGTGTGTGTGGCAGGGGAGCAGCAGTGCAACCCTGGCTAGATTGGTGCTTCCCCCTGGTCAGCGTGGTCAGTGTGGCTGCAACGTGTGCTGGAAGCCCACCAGTTGGGCTGTCAGTGGGCATCCCCAGAAGGATGATTGCACAGCCTCAGTGGCACTGCTCCACCGTGGGGCTGCTGGCTGCATGAATAGCTGGCCTTAGGCAGGGTCATCCAACAGGCTGCTCAGCAGGGTGGTCCCTCCCAGCAGAGATTTCCTCAGAGAACAGCTCTGGCTAGGGAAGTTTATCTGATTTTGCTTGCTCTGGATAAAATTGGTTTCAGGTTAGGTGACTTGTTTCCCATTGAATTTGTTCTGTCTTGTGCTTTCTTACAGGAATGACATTGCAAAAGGTACCTCTTTCTCCTTTCTCTTAAATGTCTTTCCAGACTTAGGCCCTCCCAGCCCTAAGGCAGGCTGCCTACTCATATTTAAAGGCACAGTATACAGAAACCAGAATTACAGCTGTGCAGCCCACGCACTCATGTCTGCAGGACAAACATGTGCATCAATAGAGTACAAGAGGCAATGAACAACTTTTTTCCTTCCTTTTTCTTTTTTGTTCTTTCAGGTGGTATATGATGAAATGGAGATATGTAAGAACCACAGGAAGCATTTATTTTAAGTACTGGCTACTACCATGAATGTTATTTGCATTACATGACAGCCTGATGAACCGCAATCTGAATAAGGAAAGGAAAATCTAGTGTTTTCCTGACCAGTAAATCTGCCTCTTGCTTTCTCAGGTTTCCTATCAAAGCCAACTTGCATTTCCTTGCAGACCATTAGGGATGTCAGTAGGTAACAGACAGCATCAGTGAGGGTTCAGAATTGTGTGAGGGCTTGTGAGTAGATACTGACATACTTCTGGGGGGCAGGAGGTGGGTGGATACAGGAGCTGCAAAAGGAGGTGTTGGCCTGGCTGATTTGTATTTCCCTTGATATACAGCTGGTAATTTAATCCCATCAAAGTGAAATCAGTTTTGATATCTTGAAAACAATGCTTTCTTTGTTCAGCTGCAAAAAACAGACAAGCAGGCAGGCAAAAGTAAAATATTCTAGCACAAATATCCTGCTGCTTATCAAGCAGATAGAGTCAAGCAGAGGATAGCCTCTGTTTGAAATGATCAGTGTCCTGTCAAATACTAGCATGAGCAACTGCAGTTCATTGGACTCTACTTACAATTGCACAGAGAATGCCCTATCCAGACATGGAGTGTGATCTTGCATTAAACTCTCAACCACCTCAGCACCTCAAGTGAAGTGTGATTAAGTGTCCTGCTGACCAGCTGTTCCATCCAGCTGAGAGTAGTCTGCTTTTCAGTAGCGGGTAAAATCCCTTCTATACAACGGCAAGTTGGTGTCCTGCCAAGAGATAACTGTGACTCATACAATCATAGAATCATTACAATTGGAAAAGACCTTTAAGACCATTGAGACCTCACACTGCCATGTCCATCACTAAACTAAATCATGACCCTCAGCACCTCATCTATGAGTCTTTTAAATATCTCTGGGGATGGGGACTCTACCACCTCCCTCAGCAGCCCATTCCAATACTTAACAATCCTGTTGATTCTACCTAATGTCCAATCTAAAGCTCCTCTGGTGCAATTTGTACCCATTTCCTCATGTCATTGATTTCCTCAGTCGTTCATTACTGGAGATANAGCTGTCAACCAGCATGCCTCCTTTTGCTCAGTGGGTCACAGAACTTTCTCACAGCATCTGTGGCTGGGAGGCTCGCTTGGTCTTGCTTCTTATCTGAAAGCTGCTCTCCTAGACATGGTCCAGGAATGTGACAAGCTGATTTGGTCATAAACTCTTACTCACATTCTCTAGGATTTCCATGAAGGGTTGCTCGATCATCTGCTTACACTTCAATCCAGCTTCACTCAGTTGATACCCACAGAAGGAATGAAGAGCTCCCAAGTGGCTGGTGTCTCTGTAAGGAGAATGGCAAAAGAGAGCCAAGAGCAGCCACAAACTCTTCTGGCTAGGCCACAGCATAAGGTGAGTTGGAAGGATCAAAGGTACCTTTATGATGGTATGTCCAAAACTGCAAGGCAAGTTAGCCCACAGGATATACACACAAGGAAGTATAAAGTGACTTCTCAAAAAGATGTAACACAAGTAAAAATCACTTGTTCTTACTCTACAATGGAAAGCCCATCAACAGAGAAAGACAGGCCATCCTTTTCATTAACCTGAGGGCTATTTTAGTCTCTACTGTTCAAATTGTATGACAATTTCTTCCGTATCCAAAATTATGGAAACTTCTGGAGTAACTGGATTTTGACATCCCCACCCCACTGCTCACCCCTTCCCTTCAGGCACCACCCAGTCCCAGCTTTGAGGGTTACCCAACATGCGTGACATCCACGGCTTTGTGAACATGACTTCTCTGGGATGAGAGGCCCATTTAGATTCAAGCCAGAGTCAACATGACTCATTGGCTAATATATCCTTTACTGCAGGGCTCAGGAGGTCACTGTAGGTTCAAATCTCACACTGGGACTTGGACTGGTGCTTCACGCTGTGGGGAAGGGAGATGCTGAGCTCCTGGAGGTGCTTCCTATTGGAGGAAAGAGAGATTTTAATCTGTTGTCCCTGTTGGCAACTCTTCCAAAGGGGAGTTAATTGCACCAGGGCAAATTCATCCCTGGTGGAGACTCCCTTACCTTCAGCAGGGCTGTCATAGGGCTGATTCTGTTGTTAGTTTGTAGGAGGGCTGTGTACTACTTTTTTCTTTTTGTTATTGGTGGTTTTGGGTTCTTTTTTTATTATTTGGTGGTTTTGGGTGACCTGGTCTTCTGGCTTATGTCCCCTCTGGCAGTCAAACAGGTTCCAGCAGCCAAAGATGTGTGTGTTTGTAGGAGCCCTTGCAGAGTTGCTGCACAGGCTTCTGGCCTGGCTAAATCACACTTTGTTGGTTTGTAGACCAATTTCTTTCACCTTTCTGCTAATACTAGGGGAGTGGTGAAAGGGGCATACAGTCCATCTGTCTCTCTCTCCTTTTCTCAAACATGTAAACCCCTAATACAGAACTAACATCTGCCCCTCCTTCCATGCACGTCTAGCTCTTTGCTGCTTTTCTGACAGCAGGTCTGATTTTAACATTGCTCCTTCTTAGTAGAGAAATGCATGAAGCTGCAGCAGCTTGAAGAACTGTTCACCGACAGCTACAGGCTCAGCAGGTGACAATGGCTAAGGAGGTAGACCCTTCCCTGCAGCCACTTCAAAAGTCTTGCTGGAGCTTGATTAAATGGTCTTTTGCAGAGTGATGACAGCTGAGAAATATATAGAGAAGAGTTCTTTTGCAGCCAGTTTCTAATGGCTTAAGCTCTTTCTTCTTGATGAAGCAGAAGGCAGTATTCATCCTGCTGTATCAGCTTAGCTGGCAGTGAAATGCAGCCAGCTCTGGGTGAAATCCAGGACCATGTACAAGAAAAGGAGGAAAGCCCTCATTTCTGAGCAAAAGGAGTGACAAATTTAAGAGAGGGTGGATGTCAGTGTTGTCTGAACACAACTGGGATACCTCTGCTCTGTCAGAGTGGTCTATTTGGAGTTACTTAATTCCAAATGTTTACAGCACCTCGTCTTAGAGCATCATTTTAAAATGAGACAAAAGTGGAAGATGTAGGATCTCTCTTTGTAGAAATATGCTGAAGTATGAAACAATCTTCCTTACAGACACGACATCTGGGTGTAGAGTAACCAGTAAAAAGTATACAGCCCTCAGCTCCTGCTGATTCTCTCTCCCAAGTGGCGCCTTTTATCTCTTCTCTCTAAATGATCCCAATGAGCTGCTTCCATGATGACTTTGAATTTTATTCCTTATTCTTCTTCAAGCAGACAGGAATTACCATTCACTGTCCATCACCCCCTAATAACTTTAAACGTGTCCACTGATTAAAACTGACAGATTGCAAAAAGAAGTTTTGTGTTCCTACTGTTATTGTGAAAATAGGCAACTAGGGTAGAGGGAAGAGAAATCCTCTGAAAAGTTACAGCAGGGAGAATCTTATTTTTAAACACCAGAAAATCCAGCTGAATAACATTATGTCCCAGAGCCCACACTTGGGCAGATCTGCTCTTCACACGACTGATTGTTTCTGAAGCAGTTGCACAGCAGATTTGACTGGTTGCTGCCTCACTGTCTCATTCCTCATTTTCCTCTTAAAAATAACTGTTGCAAGACCATGGGAACAGCAAAAGTTCAAGAGAACAATCCAAGGGACTACGACTTTGGGAGAGACTTTGTGCTAACCTGGCTGCCGGTTCATTTCCTTTGGAACGGACAATGACATGGGTCAAAGTCATCAGCTCTGAGGTCATTTGAACGGGGAGGAGTAAAGATGGGTCAAGTCATTTGTTTGCATTAAGTTCATCGCACTCACAGATGGTGCTGACGGGACGCTTTTACACTCTCCCTTCTAAATGATCAGAACTGAGGCTGGATGGGAAATCTGGTGATATTAGTGTCATTAGGCCCACTGGCAGGCTTTGGCCAGACCTTGCTGTCCTGTCTAATTTGCCACAGAATGGGTAATAAAGGAGACTCTTCAGCGAGGCTTGCCCTAAAATAGTTAATTTATTTTACAAGGGTAGCTGCCATCCCTCAAGGTCATTTTATCTTTTAGTTACATGAATTCTAGGAAAGCACAGATTCCTTCCAAGTAAGTTGCTGGTTTATCCAAGTGATGCTGTTACAGAAATTGTTGTATAAGATCCAGGTTTTTCCAGGGTATAGCAAATGTGTGGGGTGTTTAGATTTAGGCTATGTGCTGCCAAGCTACTGACTCCCTTTTTTCTTCCTTTTTTCCTCTTCCCACCTTCTCTTGCACAAATCATAAGCCTAAGAATAATCAATAATAATAATAAATAAACAGATGAAAGTGGAAACATTCCCAAAACCTGTTATCACACAAGTAGTTTCAGCCCAGAGCACTCTAGCTTCACATTGAGCCTTGGAATTGTCAGTTCTCATTACTTCCCAGTGCTGAGTGCGGGAGGAGAGAATTTCGATCTCTGTTTTCCAGAATCAAACCCTCTGTTTAATGCGGTGGGGAAAGTTGAGATGAAATATAGGTCTCGGGAGACTTTCTCTGTGTGAAAGCTTATTACAGCTGTAACAAAACCTTCTAATCGGAACGGATTCTGTTACATGCATGATATTCTGGTCTTGGGCGGGTGGAGGGGTGAATGAGAAAAAGACAACAAAAAGCTTTAAAAGCAATTAAATGAAAACTGCATTCATTCCCCACTGCCTCCTCCTCACTGCTTGCATTTGCTGTTTACACAGAATGTTTTTCTCTTCTGTATTTTGCCAGGAGTCTTGTGAGATCCGTAGGAGTTCTGCTCGGTCAGGTTGTTGAATGACATTGTACAGCAAAGCAAAATTTACAAACTTGGATTCACCCACAGGAATGGAAATATAGAATCCATATTACCATTGCAAGAGAGCCTAATGGGCTATCTAAATGCAATATTCAGTTACAGCTGAAGACAGTGAGCCACTTCAAATGTGTCGTGGTGTCCAATGTAATAATAAAGTCACAGACAGAATAAACCAAATGGCAGAGTCCCTGCCAAAATCAAAGTGTCTCTGGGCCTATGCTAGTAGGGTAAATAGCTTCAATAAAGCAATTAATGAAGATATTAGTGCCAGCCTCTAACGTAGACAAGTTGTTTTCCTATGGTTTAGCTTCAATAAATTATATTTGTTATAAAAGAGACACCGAAAAAGTGTCAAGGCAGAAAAAGATAGAAAGATGAAGTACATTGCTCAAACTGAGGCACGATTTTGTGTTACATCCACTGCATTGCACCACCCCGGTTTCTTACTTATTGAAGTGGTCTAAAAGAACATATTTACCCATCTGATTCCTCTGGGCATCTTACCATGCTATGGGTGCTCTACAGCAGGATGGTCCACTGATCAGAAATAACTTCTCGTTGTTTAGAAATGCATGGAAAGAGACTGCATCACACAGGAATTCATTTTAAGACTTGGAGAATACAGATCTTTGGGTTCTATATACATCTCTGCTTGTGATTTGCTGGATGAGGCTGGGCATTCTTCAACCTGAAAATGGTGAAGTAACTACCCAGTGGCGACAATCCAAGGTGCTGGGGGACACTGAGTGAATAGGGCTAGATTACAAATGTGTTTTTCAAATTCCAATGCTACCGTGCCTGTAGTTGTTTCAGCTGGTGACAATGATAACTGAGAGAAAGGTATCTTAGTATAAGAGCCAGTGTTTTACTTCCACAGCCTAGTCAGCTTGTATCCTCAAGAGAGGCTTGTCAGGATGGGACAAACGCTTGCATAGAGTTTGCCACGGTCAGATGACATTTTGAAAGGGGCTGGCTCTAAATTCTTATGCCTAAAACTTAGAAATAAGAACAAGCCATCAGACTTAAGAGCCCTAGAGTATGAGTCTTCACTCATCTGTTATTTGTCTTAATGTGATCTTCATCTGAAACTCCTGGACGATTAATCAGAGCTTTTTCTGGGGCAATTCTATCTATCTACTCTTTCTTTGTTTAGACATTTACTTGAAAAAAAAAAACCCAAAACCCAAAACATACCACAGTATCAACATTAGTGATATTAAACCCTGCTGGTCTGTAAGTAGATGAGAGCAATAAAAAGATGCTTCCTGCCTCTTAAGATTTGGATTCCCATCTGACCCTATTTTTCTGACTATTGTAAGCTTTTCTGGGTACAGCTCATCTGTTGTTTCACATGTCTGTTGATTGGCTTGTTTTCGGGGAAAGAATAGGAAGCTCGCTCTGCAAGGGCTACTGTGATACAACCAAAATAAAAGCAGCAAGTGCCCATGTGTTCAGAAGCCATCCTGCAATGATGGCGATCCAAGGGAGAGATTAAAAATCATCTGATTCTCCCAGCTATCCCCATGAAACACTGTCTGCATGCCAAGGCTTGAAGGAAGAAATCTCATTTTCATTCATCTTTCCCATGGTTTCTTCCTCCTTTTTTCTCCTCTCCTTCTCCCCTAAGAAATACAGTGTAGGGGTGATAAAACTCTAAAGCTGCCTTTTAAAGCTGCTCCTTGCTGTGAAATGAAACTCAGATAATGAACGCTTCCAGCCCAGCCCAAGCACTCTCCAAGGTATATTTTTATCTCCACAGTGCCAGAGATTAACTGTACATTTGTCTTAATGGTATCACCCTTTAGTGTTAATGGAAGGTATGTGTGTAAATCCCTGACCATCCAAATGAGAATACGCTTTGAATGATCACAATAAATCAAAGTAAATGGAAGACCCCTGCAGGCCAAATTCATCCCCAGAGCAACTCCTAAGGCTTTTAGGAAGCTTATGCCAAGCAGGCACAGCAAGAACAAATACAGTTGATCATGTCACCTGCTTTATGATTTCAAAGTAGTCATCATGATGATACTTCCAGTTGTAACAAGGTAATTTGCTTTTTAAAAAATGACTTGAAAAGGAAAAACACCACTGGCCTTCATCATTTTGGGAATCTCTATAGTACTTGGATAAATGGGGCTCAGTTATTTCTTTTTATAAAAACAGAATTATTTATTGACGTGTTTGCAATTTATAAATGCGTGTTCTTTCTGGTCTCTTTTCCTCTCAGAAATTGAAAACTGGCAAGGTTACAACAATGAGGGTATCACAAAAGCAATGCCTACTGGAGAAATGAGAATACATTTATTTTCAGCTGCTTAGATCTCTTTGGGCAGATGAAATTTTGTGAAAATGTGTCCATTTTAAACACAAAGCATATTAAATTCTGAGCAACAACTCCAATTCCCTTTTCCAAGAAATACAGGCGAGACATAAAAGAATAGAGACATAGTGTTCCTGAGGCTGTAAAGTAGAAACAAATCTCATACAGTATAATATATTATATGAAGTCTTTTGTGCTTAATTTAGGCACCGTTGAAGTAAAAGACAGACAAACCATTGTCCTTTTCTAATTTGCAGGTTTATTTTTTAGGTAAGGGACAGTGTAACTTAAATGACACTGATGAAAACAGAGATAAGTGTAAGACAATAAAGGAGTTTCTTCCTCCAAAAGAGTCTGCAACTATCTGTATGTAGAAATGACTTAGAATTATATTTCCGACTTCAGCAGCAGCTCTGTGTTTCTCAAAAAATACATGAATTCCCATTGCCCATGGATCCCAAGTAGAACTGCTTGAGCAGAGAAATGAGAATTGAGAAGTCAATTTTTTTTGCTGGTTCTCCTTGTGAAATCCAGCAAAATGCAGAAGGAAAGACAAAGATCGCTGAAAATGTCAGTACTTATTTGATGAAAACACCTTTTGCCTCCTTTTGGAAGAATGGCTCTGAAGTCCTCCTTCAATCGGGCTGGTGCCGTGATCTCTCTCTCTCTTCCTACCTCACTTGGCTTTCAGAATTGCTGTGTCTTCTAAGTGACAAAGTCAATGCTTATCATCAGCTTCCTCCTGCTGTGCAGGATACATCCAGCTTGGTGGCAGCATCCTGAAGTAATTCCTCATTACAGCTTTGCAAGGAAGAAAGATAAAAATCCATATCTCAATGTCTCCATACAAAGCCATTTGGATTTCATAGATCAGTTATAACACAGGCTAATAGGAAGTTAGGAAATCATCTACCAAATACCTGGTCATCTCTGATCATTTTAATGAACACAATATTTCTACACAGAGTAAGTCTCAGCTGGATTTAATGCATTAGGAAATGAGAAGTATGTGGAAGGCAAAAAAAGAGAAATCAGGCTATTCTCAGTTGGCATAACCTAATATACAGATTCTCTTTTCCTCTTTGGATATTGATTAGAGATTTTTTGGCAGATGAAGGTGAACATCTCCCAGAAACATTTACAAGGCCCTTCTCAAAGGCTTTGGATTTTTCTTTTGTTAGGCAAAAGTCTTTGAAATAAATTTTCTAGTTTCAAGTCTAGTCTTCTGTTCAGCTGTCCTCCAATGTAAGTCTATAATTCTTGTACTACTGACTGCTCTTCAGTAAGATTGCAGACATTTTCCATCTGTGGATCATCTCCATTCTTGTTTCTTCAAGGATTTCTATGACCTTTGTGCCATTTAATCCCTCCTGTTTTGTGTAGAAGTCTTCTATGCATTTCCTTATTTACCTAGGCAACCCTGGGCCACCAAGCAGTCCATAACTACCTGATTCCAGCAGGAATATGAGGGTGCTGTCAAGAACAAGAGGAAAGTCCTTTGCACTTTTGAACAATACTTCCTGGGTTACATCACCGCGGAAGTGGAAGATGCCATTAAGATCTACATCTAAAACGCAGGCATGTTGCAAACTGCTCAAATCTGATCTATTACTTTAAGTTAAATAGAAGTTCCTCAAATATCTGTTTCTGGAATTGAAAATATTTTGCTAGTTCATAGTTGTTTCTGTCCATCTTTTCCACTCCCCAAGGGCAACCAAGACTTAAAGCCAAAGAGACAATAGCCAAAAAGGGCAGTTCTTGGCTCAAGTGATTATTAGGAAGCACTGATTTTGCTGTGAAACTAATTAAATTTTTGACCTGTTTCTGCAGTGGTGAGAGGATCACAGAAGTCAGCTTGGAATGTGTCAGGGACCTGCATCTAAACAGAAAGAGGCTGTGCTGGAAATTAAGCTAAGCAAGTGCTGCTGGTGTCCCTCCATTGACGCCAGTGGCGCTGAATTAAATGGACTTACACAAAAGTCTTTTTTGAAAAAAACCCAAACTCTGGGGAGAAAGCTGGGGGAGTGAACAAATGGGTCTTTTTTGTCCCCTCTGAGGAGGAAGGCATGCAGCTAAAGAGCAGCTCTTCCATCCTGCCCTCCCCCTTCAAGCTGGCAGCCCCACCTGTTATGAGCCAGGAGTAATCAGAGAGACCAATGGCACAAGAGGTATTTTTACAGGATGAACCCACTGGGTCAGCTGGAGGCCTGCTGTAACCTAATATCGAGTTGTGACTCCAGACAGGCACGGTGCAAGGCTTGGGGGAGGAGGGTGGTGAAGGATGGGTGGGGGGAAAGCAACACAGGCCCAAGGGAGGCAGAACTTTGCTTAGGAGACTTCTGTTTCCCTTTGGTGCCCCTGAAAAAATGAATAGTGGGGATTGTTGATGAAATGTGTGAGCCAGGGCTTGTTTAAGGGGGAGGATAAGGGAAAGTAGTGGGGCAGGGACAGGGGCAATAGGAACACCACTCCTAAGAACAAAGAGCATATGTGTACGCAGGCACTGTGTGCCCACTCCACAGGGGAAGGGGGTCACACAGAGGTATCTATTTCATTCCTTTGTTTTTTTCTCTCTACTTTTGTGCACATTAAACAGAGACCTATATCACTTCAGACTTCCTCCTCTCCACCCCTCCTGGTACTGGCAGCACTGGACCGGCCCATTTCTTCCAGGGAAGCCTGTTGTCTGACCATGACAGAGTTCCCCCTATGCCTCTCATGCAGAGCCAGAGATTTGCTGCTGAAGGGGCTGCCTAGGGAAGAAACACCTGCAAGGAGCCACAGCTGTGGTGCGAGCTGCTCTCCTAATGCTCTGTTTAGGATTACAGCACTCCAGAGCATCACATTACTCCAGTGGCTGCACTGAAACCTGGTATTAATTCACATTAGCAAGGATCAGATTTAGCATGTTGGGAGGGGGAGGATTGTTATTATTGTTTCTAAAGCTGCTGGAGCAAACTCCTCGGACTGGTCTCTCATGAATCCTGGCAATGGCCAGAGGAGCTTCTTTGTTTCTCCACACCACTGTCCACTTGCCCTGGCTCTTGCACGAATGCTTCTAAACACAGACATTCATTTTCATGATGAGGTTTTTACTTTTGGTGTGCCAAAGTTGGAAACTTTCAAATCAAATTTATGGATGTTGTGGAATTGTTTTGGATTGCATTGCAACAGAACAGAGTCTTCCAATACTGGGAGACAGCTACAGTGTGGTGGAGAAATCACCTCATGTCCATGCCCATGATGGATTATCGCAAGCTTAGGAAAAGGGACAGAGGGTGTAAGCAGCAACAACAGTGAAACTCTAGCACAGATTTGCACAAGGAGGGTATGGAGTCTTCACTATCAGGTAATTTTGAGAACATCTGTTGGGTAGATGCAATTTTGTCTTTAGAGACGGACATTCCACATGCCCTTCAAAGTCCGTTTCAGCCTGTTTTTTTTTTGATACAGCTATTTCAAAGGTGAACTAGAGTTACTTTTCTCACCTTTTCTCACCATTTTCTGGTAGGATCATTTTTTTCCCTTTCCCTCCCACATCACCTCTTCTCTACTGAGTGTTGCTGAGGCTCTTTCTGTCTGAGGAGTGTAGGCTTATAGGTTGCACATAGACTAGTGTGTTTAGTTATCCATGAAGGGCCTCATAATACCATCCTGGTGTTTTTCCAAACCAAGGTCCATTCCACATATGTATAATCCCTGATTTCAGATGTTGCTTATTGAATCCAAGAGAACATAAACACTGGTAGCATCAAATATTACTCAGTACAGCTAGTGTTAAATATCACCTGAAGGCCCTTTTAGAGCCTTGGAACGGATATAAAAAAGGAAGTGAAAAAAAAAGTATTTGGACTGAAGCCTTTAGAGGCTGCAAATCCCAGCCATGTTTGTTAACTTTATTTACCATTTCAGAATTATCTTGAAATGTCATTAATATCATCTGTGCTACAAAATTCGGAAATGTACCAATGGTTGGCTAGAGAGGAGTGGACTAGAACAATAGGGACAGAGGTGACACATGAGGTCTTGTGCTGCATGCGGTGCCAAGGGTGAAGAATGAGGACTAGCACATTATCTACCAACTGCATAACACTTCTTTGTGTAAAGGGGAGAATGCTTTTGCTGGTTTTTAGAATGTCAACCTCATGCATAGGAATCTTCTACGTATCATCCAGATTTGTAAAGCCAGAAGAGGACATCTGAAAACCAGGTTTCACCTCCTAAACACACATCAAATTTCAGCTTATTACTTTTCTACTGAGCCTGAATATTTTGTTCTGGAAAATCATCCAGGAGATGGGAAATCAAGTGCTTGATTCCACTTAAGCTGGTGAACCTGATTCCCTTGCCCTGCCACCCTAGTTTGGTTCCACACTGTCCTGAATGGGAAATGTCTGCACTGCAGAGCATAGTCAATCTTCAGAGGTCTTATCGGCACCTCAAGATCAAAGTACTGTAAGACCAACCATCCATCTTATCTCATATATGCCATGCCGCCACTCTCAGATGGCAAACATTGCAGGCAGCTTTGTCATCAGTCAGTTTGAGATCATATTTAGTGAGTTACAGTGATGGACTGTCAGAGCCTGGTTCCCTCTGCAATCAGCAGGGTAAAGTAGTTGCTGCCTGTATGTTAGGGCATCTATTGTGGCCAGTCTGGATATAGCTCTCAATCTTTATTCCTCTGGTAGGTTTTCTGAGCCACAGGTAGATCTCCTGCTGATTCTGTGTTTTTAGCATTATTACTTTCTCTTCCTCTTTGTCTGCTGACACTCAAATTTACTGATGTTCACTTTAACCCTCCTAAAAGAGAAAAAAAAGGAAAAAGAAAATCCTACCTCCAATATACACACGTGTTTTTCTGAGGGCTCCCAGGATTAGACTGTTGTGTGTGCAAGCTGAAGGCCAGGCTCTGCCAAACTGATTTATCTCCTCAGCATGTTATCACTCTCTGGACAACATGACTTCATACAGGGCAGAATTATTGGGCTCCTGATAGAGTCACAATGCAGCTTCTCAAAGGCCACTCTGTCTGGGAAACTCCAGATATTTCTGAGAAACGCTGGAAGTAATTAGGCAACTCCAGGAGTTAAAGAACTCTGTTGGGACTGTCCAGGCATGTCCTTCTAACCTGCGTTTGGATATAACAAAACATTCATACCTACCTCTCTTCTCTGCAGATCTAGGGGTTTGAATACAATATGTGTTTAGTGGGCAAGGAAGGACCAACAAAAGAAGCTTAGTCATTAGTGGGGACTACTTTTGTCTCAGACAATATCAGTCATGACACAGCAATAAGCTGTCTTGCCTTTGGATCTCAATGTTTTTGTGACAATAGAAAGTATTTCCATAGCAGGAGAGGAGGTTCATTAGAGAGCACAGAGGAAGCTTTTCCGACAAGATATAACGTCAACCCCAGTTGCTCCTGAGCATTTAAGATCACTTGGCATTTGTCTTCAAGAAGAGTAGATGACCAATGTCTAGGTACAAATCTCTTTAGATCAGCTACTTTGTTTTCACTTGAATTTTCTGTTTTCACCATCAGCTGCAGGCACATGCATTTTCTTTCTTGAACTTTTGTAAACATTGTGCTGTGAAGCAGCTATTTCCACTCCTCTACATTTCATCAGGGAGCAAATATTTCCCTGATATGCCTCTTGGCTGGATTTGCTCAGAATGAAAGGTGTTGATGCATTGTCTCATACCAAGCAATACTAAACAACCAAATAAAAAGGAACTACTTTAAAGACAGTACAGAAAAGAAACTGCTGTAGGAACAGTGAGAATCATATAAAAATGAAAAACAGTGAAAGTAAAGTAAGTTTGTTCTTTTCATCAGGACATACACGATCAAGTAAGTTTTGCCTCACTCTGTCATTATGGCATTGAAAAGCCAACATCTGTATAAGTGATGAAATTTCATAACCTCCCCTGTATAACCTTGCTTGATTTTGACACTTGTGACTTATGATAGGTTTAGAGGTCAACCCTGAAGAGTGAGTATTGTTTCAATCATGCTGCTCCCTCTCATGAATTACGTTAGCAAGGGCTTGGTCACAGTTATCTGTGCAACAAAGAAATATTGTAGTAGAAGTTGTAGCATGGTAGGATAGTTACTGTGGTGATGTAGTTTAAATGCCTGGGAGAGAGATTTTCATTGCTGAAAAGTCTACATAATAAAGTTTAATGTAGTCCATGGGACACATTTTTTTTTCTTAGGATTTATGAGTGGAGCTTGGTGAGTGATACATATTTTGGTCTGGTCACCAAAATGGAAAATC
Organism: Urocolius indicus; assembly: GCA_013401255.1. Taxonomy (NCBI): domain Eukaryota; kingdom Metazoa; phylum Chordata; class Aves; order Coliiformes; family Coliidae; genus Urocolius; species Urocolius indicus. The sequence continues at coordinate 15,435 of WBNH01009529.1, forward strand.
ATAAGGGGGAAAAAAGATTCAACCAACATGATAATCTTTAGAGTTTTTTCGGATGAAAAGAAAAAGTTGATTTTGGATCTGAATGAAAGGTTTCATTGGACTGAAATGGAAAGTCTTTTTACATTTATTAGTTACTTAGGCCATTTAGAAAGTCTGATTTTTTTTTTCTTTTGTTGCTTTTAAATGCTGTGTCTATTTTTAATTGTAAAGTACCATTTCAAAACCTCTTTAAAAGTTTTGTTTTTAAAATGCCTGCGAGAGTTTGAAAGATGTCAACACTGACATGTTTCTTGGCCAAAAATATTCACCACACTCTACTCAATTTGGTGATCTCTTTTAGTACTACCCTAACACCAGCTTTTGGCACATTATAATTATTAATAATAATAATAACCATAATATCATCACCCAGCTGTGCTTAGAAGGCCTGGGCACTAGTCCCAGATCTGCTATGACAAATCTTTTCAAATCTCTGGGCTTCTGTTTCACCTCCCACTCTTTGGCTCTTATCTCGTCAGATTTAAAGTCACAGGGTCAGGAACTCTTATGTACTGAGCCTCTTGTGTGCACGCCACTCATTGGTTCAGGAGCAAGAATGGTGGACTTTCTGCTCCATCTTCTCCCATCTACCACCCCATTACACAAAATCTGGAAATGGCTTAGCCTCCTAAAACAGCTAGCTACATGGTAGAAGGAAAACAAAGGGAGCAAAACCAAACAGGAAATGGGTTTTGATTGCATTCTACATACAGAGATTGTCAGTTTGGGGAGTGAGTGAAACCAAACTGTGACTATAATCCCATCTTTGCTCATGTGTAAAACAATATAGTATATATCCAAAATACGGTTTGCATGGAGGACCAGAAAGAATGTAAGGAGGCTGAATATAAATATGAAATAAAACTGAGAAGGGGAATGAATATGGGGGATGGGTTTCGGTTTTTTTAACCAGGATGCCTGTTTTCACAGAATCACAGAATCTTAAGGGTTGGAAGAGACCTCAAGATCACCCAGTCCAACCCCCCTGCCAGAGCAGGACCACCTAGAGTAGGTCACATAGGAACTCATCCAAGTGGGTTTTGAATGTCCCCAGAGAAGGAGACTCTACAGTCCATCTGGGCAGCCTGTTCCAGTGCTCCCCCACTGTCACAGGGAAGAAATTTTTCCTTATATTTCTTTGCAACCTCTTGTGTTCCAGTTTATACCCATTGCTCCTTGTCCTATCATTGGTCATCATTGAGAACAGCCTGGCTCTGTCCTCCTGACACCCACCCTTTACATATTTATAAATATTAATTTACGAGGACTTCTTACAAGACAGCCTGTTACTGGCTACAGGAATGAGGTAATTTGCACTTTTTTTCCCTGCATCTATCACTATGTTCCTGGCTAGAAAGTAGGTTGGGGAGCCAGATATATGCCAGAGGAAACTAGTAGTATTAGAGCCAGATTGAAAGCCATCACTTGCAGCCTGCAGAGGTTCTGGTAGAGAACCAATACACCTTGGAGGCAAAATGCTGTGGAGAAAGCCTCAGAAAGCCTCTCATATTGTTTAATTTTCTTCTGCATCTGGGTCACTGAGACTTTATCTATGTCCTTAGTAAAGCCATTAGGATACCATTAAAGATACCCAACTGCCTCATTTCCTCCTTCCACAGTATTTGACTGCTTGGCAACATGTTTGTGGAAGGGGTTTGTCTCTCGCATCACACACTTTGGAGCAAGAAAGTCGTGCAGAACAGGAGAGTCTGGATTTGATAGGAGCTGACCTTCCCTGTGTTTCAGGTCTTTTTTTTTCCCCTGACTTTGCTTCCCAGAAAACAGGATTTAAAAAGATGATTTTTGATGCCAAACCATGTGGAAGTGTCCATTTTGATGGGTTCTGTGACATATCCCAGCTGCCTGGAGTGACAGCTTCTGAATCTTGCTTCCCATATTGCTCCTGAAACACTGATCTCTTAAAATGAACAGAGCTCCTTTACAGATCTTCAGTGCTGGCTTTGCAGGGGAAGAGAGAGGGGGCTGCCTCTCCAGAAAGGTTGCTGTCCAAGAGGCTGGGAACGGAAGCAGGTTCACGGTGGTGTGAACAAAGGCCTCCAGGCACACCAGAGAGCATCTGCTCACCAGCTGATGGTAGTGCACCTGCTGAACAAGTGCAGCCGCACTGCTCCTTGCCCTACCCTGTTTTCTGCAGATCCAAAACCTGGTTATCCACACTTCCTCCTGTGACATTGCTGAATGCCAGTCCTAGCACACCTTGCAAGAGGAAGAATAGCTGCTGAGGGCTCTATTGGCAGAAACTGAGTCAGAAAGCAGTTCTAGCGTAGGGCTACATTGTCAGCTTTCAGATGTTGGCCCCGACAAAGAAGTTTTAACTGAGCTTCTGCATCTGTACTTAAGGCCAGACCTAAATCCCACTGTCAGAGAGTGACAGTTTCTTAATTGTTGCAATATTTCTTCTGGGACTGGTCACCAGGCCTGGCATCAAAAGGGTGATTTTGAGTTGTAGAAACCTCTTTTGCGGGTTTTGTGCTAAGAGTGACTGAAACTTGCTACCAGTTCATTTCAGCTACATCCACCGAACCGTAACTCACTACTGCATACAAGTTCAGCAGGAACATTCCCAAAACCCCCATAGAAGAAATTTACGGTTGCTCAATGCTCTGTTACTGGCGGCCACAACTGTGTGCGCTCCACATGTCTTTGTAATCACTTAATGACTCATTTCCTTAATCTCTCATTTCCTATAGCCTTATTACAAGCAATTCATAAACCCAGATCCATAGCCATTCTCTGGCTGTAGTCAGGAAGCACTCTGCATCTGGTTGGTTGGCTGAAGTACCCCTCTCTATTCCCCTCTGAAACTTTCCACTGGACCCTGTCTTTTGCTGCAGTGACACCTACTGATGAGGTAAGAGTGTATTAACTACGTTTTCCCTTGTTGCCAAACCCAGCCAGCAACCACTTCCTGGCTCTAACCAGATGTTTCTGCTCTTTTGGAGCAGATTTCATGCTGCACCAGGATAAGTTTTGCATAGTCTTGGCTGTAACGCATCGGTGTCCAGCAGACCTGAACAGAGATCACTGCAGCAAGATGACGTGGCTTTCATGTCCAGGCTTCTCACTCAGACATCAACCAACTGATGGCCTTGGGAAGCAAATCTTGCAAGGCAGTGTTCCCTGGGCCACTGAGTGGCATTGACTTGGGAGGAACTGAACAGCCAGCATGCCTTTGCTTTCCCCTGCAGGTTCCTTATTTTTTTTCTGGAGAAATAACTATTGCCAGGAAGTCATACCCTTGAAAGCTCCTCATAATGCCCTGTGGCAGCTAAGAGATGGGAAGTGACAGTCTGAACCCCACTGCTAGGTGCAGTTAGACCAAAGATTTCTCTTTTAGTGAAAAGAATTTTCCTTTCAAACTCTATTTTTCTTTCATTAAACAACAACTTGGAAAATGTTAGCTTCACTTAAAACAGTAAACCAAAAATGACCTGCAACACCTCAGGAAGAGATGGGATGTGGTCAGTACTCCAGCAGAGCAAGAGGAAAATCAAGGAAAGGAGGAAGGAAATAAGAATGTTTTCTTAGTGCAGAGCTTGGCTTTAATTGTCTTCACCGTGAAGGTTATCTGTTCTTCAATATATCTAAACATTAATTCATAAAGGAGAGAGCATGAAAAAGGAATGAAAATAGGATAGGATAGGATAGGATAGGATAGGATAGGATAGGATAGGATAGGATAGGATAGGATAAGAATTGTTAACACATTCCCCAATTTCCCTCCTGCTTTGAGATCCTATCTGACTTTCACTGCAGGATAACACTGCCTTAGTTTTAAGCTGAGTGAGCCAGGGCCAGTGGGTAAGTGTTGTGAAATAGTGCTGTAAATCCATGGTCTCTGAGCCCGTCTGGGTAGTGCTACAATAATTGTATGGAGGCTTTGGGACATAACAGATCTGCACAAGAGAAAGGGTATTGAGCATGGTCTACCTCACACTAGAAAACTTGTCTACATTTTAGGTATTGCTTTGAAGGATCTGAGAACCTGAACGTTAATTTCCCATTGTCACTTTGATGCAGAAGCAATGCATCTTCACAATCCATCTTCCAGTTTACCACCATGACAGCACAAATGTGGCAAACACACTAAAAAGCTAAATGATTTGCCCAGTGTATCAAAGACAAACTTGCTGAGATGCAGCAAAGTAAATCATAATCATAGAAACATAGAATGGTAGGGTTGGAAGGGACCTTTAGAGATCATCTAGTCCAAATTCCCTGCAGAAGCAGATCCACCTAGATCAGGTTGCACAGAACATGTACAGATGGGTCTTGAAGACATTCAAGGAAGGAGACTCCACACCCTCCCTGGGCAGCCTGTGCCAGGGCTCCCTCACCCTCATGGTAAAATAGTTTTTTCTTATGTTTAAATGGAACTTTTTGTGTTCCAGCTTCATCTTATTATCCCTTGTCCTGTTGCTAGATACCATAGAAAAAAAAAGGGATGTCCCAACCTCCTGACACCCACCATTTATATATTTGTAAATATTAAGGAGATTTCCCCTTATTCTCCTCCAGACTAAACAGCCCCAGTTCCTGCAGCCTTTCCTCATAAGAAAGATGCTTCAGTCCCCTGATCATCTTGGTGGCACTGTGATGGACTCTCCAGAAGTTCCCTGTCCCTCTTGTGCTGGGGAGCCCAGAACTGGACACAGGCCTCCAGAAGAGGCCTCACCAGGGCAGAGTAGGGGGGGAGCAGAACTCACAGTCAGGTTTTTGCCAATAGGTCCTCTTATTAGAAAGGACCTCAGTTACTTATTCTTAACTACTGGCTGCAGTATGTCAGGTGCAGTATGTAGCTTCACTTCCTTCTGTATGGATTTGGCACACCTCATCTCTACCTTTCATGTAAATTCAGAAACACCTAGGTATGAATATGAATTTTCTTTGTTTTGTTATTGTGACTTCTCCAGTAGGACTCTCCATAAAAGAGGCCTTATCTTGAAGACTTGAGCCCTTCTGAGGATAGTAGGTGTTAAAATGTGGGAAATTGTTATGCAAACTCTTTCATGGAGGCTGAAGCTCCATGTTGAGAGGCTTAGAGTCAGAAGTTTGAGACAATCTTCAGCTTTTTAAGAAATTCTGTCATGGTTGATGGAGACATGAGTGAGGGGCACTGAACCATAGGGTTTCCATAGAACATACAAACATAAACAGTAAGATCCTTCACAGGCACCAGGTTTGTCCCAAGTAAACCAGAGCTGCTGGAGTTCAGCGGATGAGAGAAATGTCCTCAGGGTGGTGCACAGACATGCAGCAGAGCATCTTTCTAGTGCCTTATTTCTTAAAATAATGCAATGAGACAGATCACATAACACGAAAACCTTATCTATCTTCCACTGTACACAACCTGACCTGGTGCTCCAGTGTTGCCAGCTGAGAAACTACAGTGTTTGCACTGAGATCTTGCAGTCCCCCAGTGCGAGAAGCTGTGGCATTGCAAGAGATTATCTGTGACTCCCAGTTTTTGCAGGCATAAGAGGTCAGTGCCACAGCGCCTGCAGGGAATGTGACTTTTCAGCTCTCCCCAGTGTACTTTGACCTTTGTGCAATCTAATATCAAAGAACCAATTATTCTCAACATTCATATATTCTCCTCCATGGACTCAATGCCACATGGTTGCTGGGGGCAAGACATCGTGTTAATCAAGGCAATAATTCAAGGGAAGGCAGTGGGGGGCTGTCATGATGGAGAGCCCTGGGTTCTACTACTGCCTATCAGCTACAAATATGGACTTGGACATGCCTGCTCCTTCTTTCCCTCTCCCTCCAGTCTTTGCCCTAGTCCTCTCCTGATGTAAGTTATATACAGAAATCAAAGGAGATACACCAGTGTATAACAGGATCTCTTGTCATACTCAAGTTTCCCTATCACATATGGGTCTCCATTAGAGACATTTCTCCTTCCATTCCTTGGCACCCAGTATTATCTCCCCTCTATCTCTGTGGCCGCAGCAACAGGAGCCACTGGCAAAGTAACACTGAGAAAGGATCACTGTGTTCCTGGGATGGGGGAGTAAAGAGAAGGCTGCAGTTGTGTAAGACAGACCCATCCAAGTATCCCAGTGCTCAATCAGTGTCCACAGTATCATTTGACCTCACCTGCCATTGCTGCATACTGTGAGCTCTAAGCATCAGGATTAATGAAAAGCCCATTAAGGAAAGGATCTTGCCCTCAAGAGCAGGCATAAGGAGCTGCCTATAATTTTCCCATCCATAAAAGGTAGTCAATTTGCAAGAAAATGCATTACATGTCACAAAGTACTGAAAACTTGGTTATCTGTGACTGCTAAAATCATGAAGCTAAGGAGTGAACACATTTCCCAGTCATGCTGGGAGTATTGGCCTCACCCCAATATGTCAATGTTTAAATATATCTCAGAGTACACCTGAGCTCAAACAGGTTAGAAATTCACTTTCAAGTGTATGGAAACAATTACTTTCCCTGGCTAATATGGTACTGCAACATGGCCTCAAACAGAGTAATACAGAGGAGAGCTCCCCTTGTCAGTTCCTACAAGGAAGACATTTTACAGAGATTTTATATGTTTTAATAGTATTGTTGACTGTTCTGTCACTAGGTCTCAAGGGCTTTTTCAGTGAAAAGTGTGGAGTGCTGAGTGAGTGTGGTGGAAATTCATTCATCCCCTGCAGACAGGTGGGGTTAATTCTGAGTACCACAAATCTGATGGGAGGATGGGGAAAGAGGATAAACACATGCAAGAAATGAAAGGTTAAAGACCTACTGTACAGTTAAACTGGACAGATAGGATTGTGCTTCAGTTTGTTTTCCTATAATTGTTCCAGATCTTTTTGTTGCAAACTAAGAAATCCTACAAAGGCCCTGCAAGCTTCAAATCCCACTTATACTGTATGGAGGTGGTGGCTGCACTTCTAAAGAGCTCAGGATTATTCAGTGACAACAAATTACTATTGGCAATCAGTGGAAAGGGCTCAGTTCAGGCTACAAGCGTAAACTCAGATGATGCTGAAAATACTCAAAGCTTCTTGAGGAAAAGTACGAGGTAGGAGGTTTTTGGCTAAGAAAAAACATCATATTTCAGAAAAAAAGATTATAGAGCATTGAGGCATACATAGGTGAGCAGTCATTCTCTTTCATAGCAGGATGAAAATGTTTCCTATTTTTCTTTTTGCAAACAGAAGAGACAACTTTAACCAAAATGAGTCTGATTTTAAATTAATAAAAAGTCTTTCTCGCAAAAGAAACTGGAAAAATATGGGAGAAGTAAAACACTACAGCTGAAATGCCTGCTTGTCTTCCTCAACATTAGAGTTCTTAGAGAGTTAGAGCTACTGTGTACCAAAAGTAAAGACATTAAATAGCAGTGCTCTTAAAAAAAAAAAAAAAAAAAGAGGTGGAGGAAGTTAGAGGCTAAGGTGTCTTTTTTTTTGCAACTGGACCCCTGAAGAGACAGAAAACATATGCTTTGCCTTCTTGATATGTATGTTTTTTAAAGGAAAGACTTTACTGGAGAAGTTGAAAAGAATTACTCCTGATACCTGACTGGAAGAAGGAAGCTAAAGTCTGTCTAATCAAGACTCTATGAAATGGGTGCAGGAGGGAAAAGAAAAAGAGGGGAAATATTTTTGTACCAGGATACAGGTATCCGAGCAGCTCCTGCATAGGAGTTAACATTCCCATGGTGTGGCTGTGCTGGTGTAGGTCCTATTGGGCAATCAGATCCTCCAAGCAATTAAGGAAATAAGCTGCTGGTCCTGGCCTACAACACCTTAGCTCTCTGGGTCTACAGCCTTACTTCTCTAAGGACTGATGAGTCCCTCTGGATCTCTGGTCATGTTTCACCAATCTGACCATCACTGATGCTCCCCAGACTCCACATTTCTAATCTATTGCGCATGTGTTTTAGTATGTGGCTTGGAAGATGAGGAAAGCTGGCCCCCATGTGATACACGTCAAAAGCTCTCAAAGCCCACTCTTTTCTACACCTGTCCCCCACTTCTTTGTCTTTCATTAATTATAATTTGTTGATTATTTTGATTTTCTTTGGAGGCCCAGGGGAGAAAGAAGCAAGTGAAGTACTGTCCATGGAAGCAAAAAAGCTTCTCAAAGTTGCCCCATAAGATGGATCATTTATCTTATTCCCAAATTTAGGAAGAGATGGTGAGCACATCCTGGCAGGTGCTGCGGGTGCTGCAGTGGCTTAGTCCCTCTCAATTAATATGCCTCCCCAGAACTTGTCTCCTGGCTGGATCAGACCTTCAGACCACGCAAGAGAGAAACTGTTGAAAGTAGGAGGTGAGTGAGGAGGATGTGTTTCTTACCTTTTTTTCAGAGGCAACACCATAAATCTCCATGCATTAAGGTCTTCCATATGCTATTTTTCAATATCAGCTTGTCACTTCAAACTGTCTGACATGAACTGTTGGATGGGTCTGCTGTCTTCTCCGGGACTCCAGGACTCATTCACATCCCACCCAGATACTAGAAAAAGTTGAAAAGAACGGTGGAATATGCACAAGACGATAGTTCAGAGCATAGATGTTTTTCAAAGTTGCAACCTATTAACCCATTTTCATCAGGCTCCGTGACAGCCTGTATATCAGGATCAGTGAATAACACAAGCAGAAGGAAAAGGATAGTCTAAAAACAAATCACAATCAAGCCATTCTTCTGCTACATTTAAGGCAGCCAAATACTACCTTCTTCAGCTCCCCCATAGCTTCCTGAAGATCTAGCATCCACATAAGACTTAGAGATTTCTGACATTTCACAAAAAGATGCTTTGGAGTTCAGGAGGAGGCTCTGACATCTGTTATAAGAGGGTTTTCTTTGGATTTTTTTAGGGGGAAAATATGCATATATATTGGTCTATAAACTATTCTGCTTTGAATATTATATCCGTTGCTATCTCAACGTTGCTCAACTACAAGAGTTACAGAAGCAGGCAGGAACAGAATCAGCAATGGGAGAAAAACATCATTGCAAACCTGAAGTGAGCTGTTAGTTCAACTTAAATCCCAGTTGCATAGGTCTCAGAAAATTTGCAAGTTCACATCTGAAGTTCAGCTTTGCAGCTGCTTCTGCATTTTACAGTATGCAAAGAATAGATGAATCCTAAAATTGAACATTAACTCATCTTCTGGACTCCAGCTTGGGTTCATCTACACTCTTGGGGGTGAGGGAACCAACATAGACCACTAGAGATGAAAATATCTGACTGTTTATAAGCACTGAGAATTTTTTTTAAGAGTTATTTTTTCTAGTCTTTTGGGTTTCTGGAAACAGATGTTTCAAATGAATGCTCTGGGATGCATTGTCACAGGTTACTTTGAAAATCAAAAGCAGAAGAGGATTAAAAATCAGATAAGTTTGGGGAGAACAAGTCTATTGTTAATTAATGCAACAGTCTAAATCCACCCTCTAGCTTGAAAGGTTCCTAAACAAGTGATTTCTGAGAGGATATCATGGGGAAATACTGCCTTATATGTGACGTGACTTTAAGCATTCCCTTTACATATATACTATGGATTGTATCACTGTGAGAGTGTCCTGGGAGAGATGGTTTGGAGAAAACTGCAGAGGAAAAGGGAACTATGCCTTCATGTTTACCCTTCAAAATTTTCTCCCTGAAGAAACTTGATTCAAACTGGGAGACAGTCAAGTTCAAACAGGAAAGTTAGGGAAAATGCTGACTTCCTCCAAATAGCTGAATGTAGGGTTAGGGAAAAAAACCCAAACAAATATGGCCTTCCACAGGGTTTTGTTGTCTTGCTGCTCTCATGGGAACGTTGCTGTGATATTTGAGAACCTATGGCCCCTGTAACTAAGAACCAGCTGTGAAAGTGATGATATGCAGTAGTGACTGGGAATAGCAGGGAACCAGGCTTCAGTGACCCAACCGCCGTTTCTAGTCCTCACTTCTTTGTTTGCCTACTACATTAATAGTCAAATATTTCCATTCAGTACCGAGGGTATTAGGTGTGTTAGGGGTGGCATGGGCCTTATACCTGGGGACAGATGTGTATTTCAAACAATTTTTTTCTGGAGTGATATAGGGGTTTTTTTTTTGTGCTCTTCTCAGCCCTTGGTTTCTGCCAAATACTATCAATGGAGAAGAAAAAAAAAACAAACCACAATCAAAAGAGCATTTTACTTCACACCAGTTGGCCTCAGCCCACCAACCCCTTCTACACAGAGTCAAATCCAGCTGCCAAGCAGTAATGGTGGGTTTTTTTTCTCTTTCCCTGATCATTCCTGGGCTGAAGCTGAACTGATAACCTCTGAGACCGTCTTTTCAGGCTGGCTGCAGACCAAGAATGTCATTTCACAAGGAAGTGCTGAGGTTTCAGAAACAAGGTTTTGCTGCAATGTGGAATGAAGTGGGGACATTTTAAATACTGTCAAGAGACAGAGAATGCCCTCAATGCCTCCTGCCCCTTCCTGAATTTCCCATCTTCCTCCTAGAGAGGAAGGACGTAAACAGCTGCTTTAGCTCTCTCTCTGGTCCCTAAAACTCATCTTATTCCTGTGCCATAGAATTCTGCCTCTTCAGCCTCTGGGCTTCATGTGGCCTTGTTCATCTGAGGAAGCAGAGCCACCTAGCAAGATCTATCAGGGACCACTTCTAAGAGCACCAAGGTTTGTCCCTGGTTTGCACCCAGAAAAACAGCAAACCATAGACAGAATATGAGACTGAACCCCTCTGTTTCAAATGAGCACCTGTTTCCTCCTTTTGTGACCATAACTGCTGTTACAGGTAAGAGACATTTTGACACCAATACATTTCCACAAAACCTTTATGTCGTAACAGCTACAAAATTGTCACAAGATCACAAGCAAAATTTACTGTCAAGCATGGAAAGATGGATCCATCACTTCCATGGAATTTACTTTAATGTTGCCAGAAAATACCTTGGTGATTAGCTAGTAACAAAGCCAATTTGGCTCCAGTGCAAATAACTAGACCTAGTTACAAGTCAGCCTAACAAGACAAGAGCCATTTATAATACCCTTACAGGAACATGTAGAAAATCCCTAGCTGAATTGCTCTGAGACTTGGATGTCTCTATCAGCCCCACAGCACAGCCTGTTTCCTCTTGCAATCTTTGAGATGTTCCTCAAAACTTGCATCTTTTTTGGCAGGGGACAAAGTTGCAGCATAGCCTGTTGCCTCTTTGTCTTCCCTTACTAGTGTCAAAAGGCACAAGGGAAAGGTTGAACATTACAGATTAACAGCTTAATCAGAGTCATACTCCTGCCTCTGCTGAGGGCTTCTCTACCCTTCCAAGTATGGTGCAGCCAAAAAGGATACTAGGGCTGCTAGAAAGTCAGGTGCTAAAGAGCTTCCATATTTATCTGGATGCATAGCTGAGTGGCTTGCATATGTTCCCTGCTGCTGGTCTGCATTCTATTAGCCTGCTTAGTGGATCTGTATGTACAACAACAGCCAGTCTTGTGTGGTATTGTCACATTTCCAGACAAGCAAAAATGTAGCGAAAACTTTGAAGGTTTGTTTATAGCTTGAATTTTCCCTCAGTGCATTTGTTTCTTTTGCTTGTGTGCATGAGAATAAGTGTCAAGGGGGAAAGGAATGGCTGCAAAAAGAAATTTAAAAGTTTTTTTGACTGGTGTCTGCTGTCTTATCTGACTGTATCTCACCAGTCCCAACAGAGAAACCTTGGTCTAGACATTGTGATGTATGGGGGGGATGTGAAGGAGAGGGAGAAGAGAGAAAAAATGCAATATTGTTCTTCAAGTGGCGTATTTCCTTCCTCTCAGATACCAAACAAAATTTTAATGATGAAACCTGCTAACAGCTGGGGCTAATTTGGAGGTTATTTTTATGGCAAAAGCAACAAGACAATAAAAGGCCAGTCCCAAATGTGGCTCAGTTGAAGCATTTGTCCCAGCAGAACCTCTGAAATAGTTGTGATTTGACCTTCTCCATCTCCATTGCGTCACCTCTGCCTGGTAGCTGTGTGCCATGGGGATGCAATCACATGCTACATCTCTTCTCCAAAGGATGCGGAAGCCTTTGTAACTCCTTGCTTAGCAAATTGCAAGACAGGGCCAAGGCCTGCAGGGTTCATTTGAGGACTCCCTGGAAATGACATCAGTGCTTACATTTAACATGTCACTGGATTTTGAAAACTTTTCCACTTTGCTGCTGGTTAGCCACTCTAGCCAAAGTCTTCCCCATCTACTTCTTGTCCCAGGGTTTCTGAGGGTTCATGGGAGTTTGAGGGCTGTTTATTACTGTAGGGTACGTGTCTCTTACTGCGTTATCTCGCTCCTAGGACTTTGAGAAGAGCTGGGCTGCATTCAGCAGCCCATTTTCTAGGATTACCTCCACACGGACCTGAGCTTGGTGGTTGATAGGGTTGGATCATTTAGGAAAGACCATTTTCTAGCCCTGACTTTAGCTGTACTCAGGTTCCCACTCACAGTGAGGCATGGAGTAGAGCAGGAGTACCAACAGCCATCAGGGGAGTCCCTCATCCCAGGACCCACCTTTGGCAAGGGGAAAGGAACGTGACAGACACAGGCTTAGCCTTCTGGCGCTGCCTGGAGCTTAAATAACCACCACAGGTTGTTAAAGCCATTGGCTCCAAGGATAGAGGAGGGCACCAGCTGAAAGGCAAAGAAAGCCTCCTTTCACAGCTGAGAACCAGTGCCTCTTGCGATGCTGCCATATAAAATCACGCAGCACCTGTTAGATCTTTTCTCCCTCTGCTCTCAAGATACAGGAACAGCTTGGCTCTATAGAAGCCCCAATGTGTTTGTTTTCATTCTGAAGAGCTAATCCAAACCCCTCTTTTCCCAAAGGACAGGGAAGGAGGGGCTGGAGGGGGTATTTTTATTTTTTTTCCTTCTGCTGGGGAAACAGGTTGGAGCTGTTAAAATAATTGGCAGCAGTAGATTCCTGCAGATTTCTTTGGCTGCATTTTAAAATAGAGAGGTTTTCTTCTTCTCCCTCTCTCCTCTTGTTTTTTTGTCTTCTGATTTAGCCATAAAATTTCCATTTATTGCATTAGCAGTTGCAGAAAGCAGGAGTTTTCCTCATTAGTGTAGCTCAGCTCATGGTCTCTGGTAATATAATTTGGTGGGTAGGGCCTTGCCAAAAGGCAATAAAACCAGCTGAGGACTCACATGGCAGTGTCAGGAGGTTACTTTCTTGGTTACTTTGGTAACACGCAAGCAAAGCTTTCCTCTGGTTTCAGGACAGGGAGGTGGGTTTAGCTTTGGATCTACCTCCACCTCTTCTGTCTTGTGAAGGAGTTTGTAAGCAAGCAGCAGTGAGGAAAACAGGAGCAGAAAGAAAGGCCCACAGGAGACGGGGCCAGTGGCAAGCAAACCTGTACCTTTCCAAGTCCTCAGAGCACATGTTATACACTGCAGCTCCAGATGCTGTCCACCTAAGGCAGCTTGCGAGTGTCACCTCCTGGCTGAGTCTAGATCCTTTCAGTGGTGGTTAGATGGCTGTATTGTCTTCACAGCCCTTGAGCAGCATTGCTAGCAGCTGTGAGCACTCCCTGACTCATCTGAGGCATAGTCAGCCAGGCAACTCAAAAACAGAAAACTGCCTTCAGCTCACCAAACTATACCTGCAGCCTTTTTACCTAGACTAGACTCTCAGCACAGACCTGATCTTCATAGAGTTTCTCCAGCAGTTTTATTTCTGTTATTCTTTAATGCCAAAGATTTGATAGAGTGCTTCAGTCCTCAACAAAGAGGAAGCTGTGTTACCAGAGCAGATGAGATCTCGTTCAGAGTTGAGTCCTGTCTGCACTACACTCACCCAACCCTACAAAATAATTCAGGAAAAAAAGAGGTTCAAGAGAGAGTCCTGCCCAAGCATACTACTAGCCTGCTGAAACAGCTTTTGCTGAGATACACATGCCTTGTAAAGCTCACAAAAATAACCACGTCTGGGAGATATTGTAACATTGCAGATCCTGAAAAGATGTGTCCTTGCCAAAGCTATCTGGTCAGGTGCAGATTTAAATTCTCAAGGCCACAAGGCATCACTGGCAAAGCCAGAATTACTGGCATTTCTGTCTTGCTTTTCATTTCCATGGAGCTCAACCTGGTCAGCCAAACATATGCTGTATTGCAATTGAGCAAGCCACCTGAATTTGACTGTGAGAGCTGAACACGTCCAGCTTTGAGGCCAGACTTGGATGAAATGGCATATTCCTTGGTGGGGCTACTTCATCAGTGAGGCAACATGGGGTGAAATTCAGGAGCTGCAGGTGGCCAGAGCTACAAAGCCTAGAAATACCTGTGCATTCTTCCTTGCTGCTGAATTCTGGGAAATCCATCACTGGGAAGGAACAGGCCCGAGGGTCCTGATTTAAAGAGCATCTAGATTCTTGTTCATCATTAGACATGGCACAGCATGTTCAGTGGCTGTGTTTAGAGCTGGAGCACAACAAGCAGGCAAAGGACAGGCATTTGGCTGTACACCCACAAGAGTCAACTCTCTCTCATCCAAACTGGACAAACTCATATCAGATGGTGCAAAACTGACTGAAGCTTGCATTCTGATGCTGTATCCAGCACGGCCATTGTAAACCTCTGTTTGTTACAGCCCCATCAGGAATAGTCTTCATATCACCTGCATAAGGTCAACCATCCCGTAAATCTTCCAAAAATCAGGCTCTCAGCACAAAGTCTCAGCAAAGGGGTCTGGAAGACCAGAGTCTTCTGCCCTTTCCTCTGTCAGCTCCTCCTACCCTCCCCTGAACTTTCATCTGCTTTGGCAAGAAATTTTAAAAGTCAGTTCCATGACTTTATGGACAAATCTATATAAAAGAGTGACTCACTCTACTCTCACTTACTGGCAGAGATGTATCAGCTGGAAGCCACTTAAAAATGGGGAAATAGAGAAATAACAAACAGAAAAAGAAAACATTCTGAGACAATTCTTTCGGGTGTAAAGTCTTCCATATGTGTCAGCAGTTTACGCCATTTAATTTTTAGAGATGGACCCAAAGAGTTTTCTTATCAGTCTCTTCTCCCTCAAAACCTTAAGATTGACTCTGGCGAGGAGTTTTGTCTATCTATCCAGAAATTATTGCTACCTACTTTCACAGTAAAGTTCATGTTAAAGTAAAAAAGCATGTGTGTGTGTGTGTGTGTGTGTGTGTTTGTGTGTGTGTGTGTGTGTGTGTGTGAGAGAGAAGGTATAATCTACTTATATTTCTGAGGACTAAATTCACATCTTCAAGCAGGGATCTTAATTCAAGGTGGTCCAGAAAGGTTCCTGGTCTGAATGCCTGGAGGACATTGTTCTGCTCATTGTCCAAAAATGCAATCATTTTTTGGTCACATTAGTTACAAGTGTCAGGAAAAAGAGAAAACTGGTAGTGATTTCAGATGCTTT
The DNA here is from genome assembly GCA_013401255.1 of Urocolius indicus. NCBI lineage: Eukaryota > Metazoa > Chordata > Aves > Coliiformes > Coliidae > Urocolius > Urocolius indicus. Next base: position 30,863 of record WBNH01009529.1, read on the forward strand.
TTTTTTTTTTTTTTCAGAAATTAAAACCAGTTTCTGGATTGGTGCCTCTGAATTTATTTATCTTTTTGAAATTAAAACAACCACTTAAAAAAAAATAACAACAGCTACTGGCTTTTGCTTTAACTAAAAGTTTCTGGCAAGTGTAATGCCAGAGTTTTGGTCTGGGTTTTTTGTTTTTTTTTTTCTATGGGAACTTAGGGGCAAGTTGGTGTGAGAAACTTTCCCAAAGAATCTGTGTAAACCACACCAAAACCCAACAATCTTAACCAGTCTGGAAAGGTCTGGGAGCGAGAAGGCACATCTGCAGACAGGCTGGGGACATCAGCAATTTTCAGCTGGCTGCCGGCAGCAGCAATGGCTTCTGTATCCCCTCAAGCAACAGGCAGTTGGGTTTGGGGGTACTGGAGCCAGCAGGACACCTGGTCTAGGCAGCTTGTGTTTTATTCCTGAAGGATTTGAAGGGAGCCTGAGGAACTGCAGCACCCCACCCTTGCAGGCAGTCTGGGCACCTGACTCCTGCGGGCTGCTGGGGAAATCCCAGCCAGCTCCTCTTAGTACTGCAGGCAAGTGTCCAAAACTTTGGGCCAGAGGGCAAGTGAAGCCTTGAAACTTTACTGTGGACAAAGAATAATTCCCCATGGAGGACAGGACTAGAATTTCTCTGCAGCCACAGGTGAACAGGTCTCCAGAGGAAAGAGGACAAACTGGGACAGATCAGTAAAAGCATCTTCAGTGATGTGAGTTAGGAAGGAGCAGGCACAGGGCTGGAGAGCACAACTTCTCCATTCAAATGTGGCTTTTTGATGGGGGAGATTAAGACAAATGGACATTTCCCACTGGAAGTCTACTTGCTGCACGCCTTTGGACAATGTACTAGCCTCTGCTCTGAGCTCCTGTACTATTGTCACAGGAACACGAGCATTTCATGCCAGCACTTGTGAGTTATGGAAGAGCCTTCCTTTAGGCTTTGGTAGCATGCCAAGTGCTTCCATCTGCCCCCACAGTTTTGAAGCATAAATACCCCCAGTATTAACCTCACAGGCACCATCTCCCACCTTTACTCTCCTGCACCAAACTGGAGAGGAGATCATGGTCTTACTTGTTCACACCAATACAAGCTGCAGTTCACCACCTTTCTTCTGGAGGTTGTAGTACTTCTACCCAAAGCCAAATCTCCTTCCTGGCTGCCATTTCTTCCCTCCTCCCCCCACCCCACTTCGCAGTTCAGCTCCTTTCCTGTTCTCAGACATTTGCAGCAAATATATATCTCTTGCTTTGTCCTGTAAACTCTGTGTGACCATGGGAACGGTTCCTGACCCAGCTGGCAGCCCTCATGCTCTTCTCATTAAACTCTGGCTCTCGCCTCAACTTGATCTTTAGGCAACATCCAGGTGAGCACAGCTGGGAAAGCACTTTCATCCATGGAAGGATGCATACGACATCGCTTCCCAGCCCTGCCTTTCACTGGGGGAAGCTTCACCCCACATCTCTGCTAAAACATTGTCTTCCTCCCCATCTCACTGCCCCTCCTCAGATCAGTCTCATTTACACAGCTGCCTCCCCAAATAATTCTTTTCAAGGCACACAACCAGAGCAAAATCAGAGGTGGTCTGCAAAGTGGCTGGTGCAGGGAAAGTCTGTACCTAATTAGAGAAGGCCAGAATTTACAGGCAATGCTATTTTGTGGAGCCTGAGCTCCTTATTGAATCTGTCAGAGCATCTGAAGTATTTTTGCCAGTCAGCACAGGGTCTTGGTTCCTGAATCTGAGCAGAAAACTTCAAAGCACTGCTACATGGCTAGAAGGGCCACATGGATCCCACCTGTTGCTTAGCCCAGCCAGGTGATTTAGTGCTCCTCAGACATCTTCCTCACACCAGATGGAAGCTCACAGCTTGAGCAGGCAGACAACACTGACTGCAGACAGCACCAACCTCTTGTCTCTTGTACCCTTCTGGGGCACTAAGGCAGAGTCACAGTCATAGGTGTAGTACAGTCTCCACCTGTGTCTGCCCACCGCACTCCAGTGGCACAGCCTCCATGCTGTCTCACCGGGAGAGAGGCAAGAGGGCTTACAAGCCCACCCCTGGTTACACCCAATGTCTGATAGAGGTGCAGGGCAGCCCTTGGTCCCTCCTGAGAGCAGGCAACAAGGCAAGTAGTCTGGCTGACAGTACCAAATGCCCTTGCACTCTGGAGCACCCAATACTATGGAGGAACCATGCTCATCTGTGAATTTGCCCAAGCCCTCCTCTGTCATCCAGACCCTTGAAGTATCTGGTGGAAGTGGCCCATCTTGTCAAGAACGCAGACTACTTGGGAACCATTTCTTTCCAGCAAAAGCTTGCAAATCTTCTCTTGAATGTCTAGGAGGGAAGGTAACCCTCCATCCTACTTAGTGTGTCCAACTCAGAGCTGCAGTGAGTAAACAGAGTGGATGATGACACAGAAGAAACACATTTGACCAAGGAAATGCATATCTCACTGCTTTCAAAGGGTGCTAACATTAGCCCAGGAGAAGGATCCGAAACCTGGGAGAGGCTATGAAAGCCATTTTTTAACCACTGTGTGAGCGTTAGTGTAAACTCTCACAGCTGTCCCTGGGGAGGGCTGAGCAGCAAGCTGCTGTGTGCGTGTGCACGCGCAGGCATGAACCGAACACACGGCAAAGCGTTGACTGCATTTTGAAGAACATGGTTTAAGGCCATCCTGGGGATTTCCCAGCTCTGACAAAGAATTTAATTTCCCTCCACAGGGTGGGAAAATTCAGCAGGGGGTTATTCAGGGCACCAAACAGAGCAGCTACAACATGGAGGCAGGGTCTCCTGCTGTCAGCAGCTGCTTTGGGTCCAGCCACAGCAAGGTATTTAGGCACATGGATAGCACCTTACTTCTGTGGGTTTTACCTCTGCTGATCTAGTCCTGACAGAGCTGGAGCCAGGCCTGTCTGCTTATGTGAAGTAACAGCCCCAAAATCTGCTAAAGGAAGGAGAAGGTGGAAGAAGGTCATCTCCGTGGATTTAAGTTGGAAGCACAAGAGCTTTCACTGACAAGGCAGATGGCAAGACCAAGCGTGCCAGACCTCTACCAGTTCCTAACAGAAGAGAAAATATGCTTTTCAAATCAGAAATCTACCAGATTTACAGTGAAAAATAGCAGAAACAGAAAATATGTGGGGAAGCAGGGGGAAGAGGGAAAATGTGTCCTAACTCTGTGAAAGATAATTTCCCAGGAAAAAAAAAATAAATACAAGAAAAGAAAGAATATCTCAAAACAAAAAATCCTTGGCACCGGTTCTTAAAGTCCAGTTCATTGGGTGAGCTCTGAAAAGAATTTTACTTGATTTGCAGAGTGAGGGGATAATTGGAGAGGCTTTGAAGAGAAGGGTGAGTCCCAGTTCATGCACTTTCTTGCAGTACCCTAGGACTGGGAGATCTCCTTGCAGCTCTCTGTCACCAGTGCCCTATGTGACCTTAGGTAAGGAATGTAAATCACCAATGCCACAAGCTTTATTGATATAATAGGTGATAACAGGATGAAAAACTGTTTTGATTTATAAGCCAAGATTAAAAATCTACATTAAAATATGTAGACTGGGATGAATCTGAAACATTTCCAGGAAAGCATCAACAAAAAAAAGTAGTTGTTTTATTGGGAGGTCAGATATAAATACTCCATTCAGTCCAAAATAAGCCTTTTTGTTTAATTTTCATGGCTTGGAATAAGGAGGAGAAGATAAAAGTATTATCTCTATTGAAGAAAAGTTAAATATAGATACTTCTGTGTAATATTTCAAAACAAAAATAGTAATAATTTTTGAGATGTCAAACCAATTTGCCTTTTTTTACCTAAGAAATTCAATATGAGCAATGTTAGCTGAAATTAATTAGCAGTTCTGGAAGTTAATAAAAAAGCGGATATATTGTGAAGAATTTCTCAGTTCAAAAAACCCAACAGCACCTCCCAACCTTGCAAGAGTTTAGGGAAGGTAAAATCAGACATATGAAATCCTCAGAAACTATGTGACAAGATGCCAGATAAGTGTCTCAGAAAGACAAGATTTGATTGTCAGGGGCCTGTTCTCATGGAAAATAAAAGGCTCCAGTTTCTGTACAATTATGTACAGACAAGACATGTGTTTTCACTGCGTGGCACCAAGCCTGGATTATATTTTTCGCTCCTGATTTACAAGGAAAACTTGGCACGAGGATGACCCACACAGCAAGAAGTGGGCAGATTTAATACAGATGCATGGAATAGCCTCTCAAATTCAACAATCTCTAGTGTCAGGCAGGCATAGTTTGTTTTGTTCCGACCTATATACACAACACTCTCTATAGGGGCCTTCTGAGCTTGGGTTTTTAGGTGTTACCACTATGGATTTATAAAGGAAAAGTGATCTATCTTTGTGCTCTTCCATCTATGCTAGCACATTAGTAGGGCTTTTGGACTTCTATAGTCTGCAAGAGAAGGTAAGATTGGTCTGGCAAAAGAAAGGATTCTCTGCCTCTGATTACAGCAGCTGTTGAGGTTTCTGTTTTGTGTTCTTTTTCATATGTATTCTCTCCACTTCCCTCCTTCCAAGACTGCAGGAATAGGAGTGTGAAGATGCTTTTTCATGCTTCTCCTGTTTGAGACAGTGGGAATTCAGAGAGGTGGGGTTTAATTCTGCTTCTCAGCAGCAGCTGCGTGTGTGTGCAGCCCCTGCAGCCATTCAGAGCAATCATCAGGCTCGCAGAGTCAGAAATTGAGGTTTTGCACTTCTCCCCACTGGTCTTTCCTCCCCTGCCTTCAACATGGAGTCCCTCATGATCATTTTTCAGCTAAGTTAGCCAAATCACAGTCAGCCCATGGCCAGCAGCACTTCAAGGCCTCGATGGCTCTTCTCCCTCACAGACTGGCTTCTTCAAGACATGCTGCAGAGTGTTTGCACCAGCAGCCTTCATGTCTGCGGACCTCCGTTGGCAAGCAGCCCATTCACCATCTTTCATGAGCAGTAACATAACCAACACAGAGAATTAATGTTGCTCATTTTAAGAGGAGGTTGGCAGTTAGTACCAGGAACAGCTGTGCCCCTTTCAAGATTTAATCAAGGTCTACAAACAAGCCAGAGGAAGAGACAACAGTCTTCGAGTAACAAGCTGACTAGTCTGACTCTGACATTTTCCTTCTGTATTCTCAAGGAAGACCCTCCCCTCAGGGAAAGCACAGTTACACAGCGCTAGAGGTATCATTTGAAACCATAAAAGGGAAAACCTCCCTTTTCAAGTAGGTCTCCAGGTGACCTTTTCTTTTGAATGTCACACAAAGTCATGCCACAGAGAGATGTGTCCTTCGAGAGTTAAAATTGTTGTTTCTCTCATAAAATTCTGATAAAATTCTAATTTAATTTGTATTTCAAAATATTGTTAATAGTATCATGGCTCTATCTTGGCATATGAAGTTTTCAAGGACAGCACAAAAAGTTTGCTTGTGTGCATATAGAGTGACCATGGGTGTGAAGTATCACGCACATAAGCACATATCTATGTATGTGTATATATATATATACATACAAATATATATATATATATATACAGCAACTGCGATGGGATGAAAAATCAGGCCCTCAATATTTATAACTTTGGCTCATATCCCAAGCAAAGCAGCCCTATTGCAGAAGCTCTATTTGTGGCAATGGGATCTACACACTCCATTTTAGTTCTAATCCTAGGCAAGCTGGCAGACATAAGGTTTTATGGGAAGCAGAACAACTAATCCGTGCTGAAGCACAATGCAGAAAGTTTCCTAAGTATAGCGTCCCCTCAGAAATATGAGGGCTCAAATTAACCCCCTAAATCCTCTTTATCAAAGTCAGCCAAGCTTGGGGATGGTAAATTGATTATGTGGCCAGCTCCAGCAGCCCAGGCACTTAGAGCAGATGTAGTACTTATGGGAAACAGCTCTGAGGGAAGTAGAAAAATGACCGAATTAGCAAAGCTACTGACATGGAAATCTTCTGGAGCTCAAAGTCTGAGCACAGTTCTGCTGAATCTGCAACATTCACATCACAATTTGGAAAGACTTGGGTCTTGCTTGAAGACCGTGATTCAGCTTTGAAGAACAAAGGTGAGTCCCCAGCTAAAGCAGACCCTTGGTATTTCCCTGAACGTAAAAAATTATGACACTAAAATGTTGTTTCCTTCCCCTTGGCATTATTGCCCAGTGTGGGGTGTACTGTTTGCTCCTTAATACTCCCATCCCAAACCATGTCATTGTCTAGCTCTGCTCGAGAGCCCAGGCTGCATTAACCAATCAAAGAGGGGTTTCATTCTGCTTTGTGAGTACTGACTAAAGACCAACTGTAGAGTGGAAGTCTGGTTACAAATTTCTGTACAGTACAAAAGTGTGGCCAGGTCCAGGCTTTTTGTTTGGACTCATCTTTCGCACTCAAGGAGAAATTTCCAGTTGTTTGGACAATGAGTCAGCAGAAAAGTGGGGAATTAGCAGAGTTTTTTTTTGCTTTACTTCTCCTTTGAACCTTGAGACCAGCTCAATTTTTTTGCTGCTGCTTTGGACAATGGTTTACATGGCCTCCCAGCTGAGATCTCTAACTGGAGCTTTCCGATCATACTGAGAGTTTTCTGTGACCCTGACAGCTCGGAAAGGAGGGAGCTGACACCTATCATGTTCATTTCACATGAGATCCTGGAGGGACGTACAGACAAAGGTCCTTCTTACCTAAGTGCAACTCACATAGTCAAAGCAGCAGAGGGGAGAGGAAAGCAATGAAAACATCTAATGTAGAGGAGCTCTTAGATGTTTATCTCCTGAACAATCACCGATTTGTGGGATTGTTTTTCTTTAATGAGTCATTCTGGACAAATTAATATTACCTGGACAAAAATTTTCTGATAATGGAAAAGTACAGAATTTGACACAGAAATTTAGCCTCATGAACCCTGAAATAGGAACAAGTTCACCAGCTTCTCCCTTCCCAATGCCCATGCAGTAAGGAAGAAAGACAAACTATAGAACTGGCACTTGAACATTCAGTCCTCCTCACCACTGAGGACAGCCCCTGAAACCTGGGTTTCTGTACCATTGATCCAAAACTGAAGACCTGACCCAGGTAATAGCTATGTACAAATATAACAAATATGCCCACTATGACTTGTCTGACCTAAAGACTCAGTGAAGACTCAGAGTAGTCCCAAAGTCACTTAAGTAAGATTGGTGTCATTTAAAAGCCACAGAAAAGGTACTGCAGACAAATTAAGGGTCTGACTTGGGGGCTACAAATAAAAAAAAAAAAAGCCCCAAATTAACAAAATATAGTAGAAAAGCCTTCTTGCACCAATCTAGCAATGATCCCAGACAAAACACCTCATCTTCCTGACCTTGAGAGCTGAGCAACTAAGTGTCTAGGAAAACTGGTTGGAATTTCCTCTAAGCTCAGATAACCATTTGAAATAAGGGTTAAAAGCAGTGGGACCCCTTTACATTCTTTTTGCCCTGTTTTTTTCTTCCCTTTTTTTTTTTCATATGTGGGACTTTTTTTCAAGGGAAAGTGGTGTCTCAAGCATCGTGGGAGTGGAGGAGTTGTTGAGGTAAAGATATGGTAAAGAATTTCCCAGTTGGTGCAGAAGTTTTGTGAACTGCAGCCTAAACAATTTTCAGGCATCCTCAGAAATCTACAAATATTTTCAAGGAATATTTACTAGCAGCCTTTTCACTAACATTTGCCAAACTCATTTGAAAAGAGGAGTGAATTTTCTGTCAAGAGGAGCAATTCCTAGCAAGGGAGAGACAAGCCCCTTTCAGCTGCCTTGGAGAAAAAAAAAATAGGGAAAAAAAAATGAAAGAGGATAAGGAGGAGAGGGAAGAGCATCTGTAAACTATAGTCTGCAATTTTGGCTTTGGAGCTCAAGATAATAAGACCACTGACTGACAAATTCCAAGAGTATTTTCCTATTTGTATTAGCTTATATTTATTTGTTCAATATGTGAGGATGTGATTCCTTGCATTAATCATTAGCTTGGTAGAGCTTTTCCTGCTTCCTTGCCAAGATTAAAAAAAGAAAAAAGAAAAAAAAAAAAAAGGACACACACACACACAAAAAGACGTTTCCATGTAGATATAAGTAGTATGACATGGAATAAGCCCCCTCTGTAGGAAAGGGCTGGACAAATTGTCAGGACAGCCCTGCAGTCTAGGGTTTTATTTATATCATTGTTGCTGGGAGATTTTCAAAAAGGCATGCAGATGCTCTCCTCATGGAAACAAATAGGCCAAGTTTGAGCTGGATTTCAGAGAAGGTCTGGATAAACCTCTTTGAGCCATGTCACCCTTGAACAAAATCCTCCATGTGGAATAACAGCAGTTTCTCTCTGGTTTCTCTTCAACCTGCACTACAAAAATGGCCATCATGATGACATACACCATCTCACCTGTCTACCATACCTACAGCAGCTATTGTGGAGGTGCCCACTAGCCTAATAAGATGCTTAGTACCACACCAGGGTCCTAAGATCTGGAGTATCCCAGGGCATGTTCCAGTGCACATGGACACTGATCCCATTCAGACCTCGAAGTGTCATTCTCGTGTGGGAGTATAACTGAGATGTGTAATAGGAATCTGTCCCCATTTCCTGGATAATTTTCTCTTTCAGTGTTTAGAGCTGGAATTAATAAGTATGTCTACTCAGTGCAAACATAAAGCAATTGTTTCCATCAGGTGCCAGCATGAGTAGGAGGAAGCAAGCAGCTGGAGGCATGACTTCCAAGAAGATGTTAATGAAAAGGGAGGGGGAAAGTGAAGGTCCTATACTGGGATCAGCTTTCATTCTGTCTGAATTCTAGCAGAGCCTTCAAAGAAAAGACTCTGCCTTGCACCTAGAAAAAGTCACAGGCCAGGAGTAGAATCAGGCTTGGATTAAGCAGTTGAGAATGGCTCTGTGAGCTAATCATTCAGGGCCAATGAAAAGATAGGGTCCATCTAGGCTAAGTAGGCAGAGAAGATTCCTCTCTTGAACAACACATAAGGCAAACACAGGGGATAAAGAAAGGGAGAGTAACCCATGAGTTGGTCTGCTGAATGGAGGAGCTTTCAGAAATGGTTCGGGGGGTTCTTACAATGCTGTATAGAACTGTTAAAGGTTGCACCCTCAATCTTCTCAGGCACTGAATCATCTTCATCTTCTCCATTCCTATGTATTTTATGACTTTAAATAGACAGTCTCTTGTGCACTATAAACATTGGTCATTTTCCTGGGTCTAAAGGAGGGAAGGTATATTTTCTGTGTTTTTTTCATGCTGGTGGGTAGAGGTGGCTTAACAACTGATTATTTCTGGTATGCTGGCAGAGCAGGTGAAACACTAAATAATGAAGACTTCCTTCTTAGCAGAGACACACGTCTCTTGGCAAGTGTCGCTTGGGCAGTTAACCCACCAACTTAAAATTCATCCTGCACTTTGAAGTGAGTCATCCAAATGGGGAACTGAAATCTCCAAGGTACACAGGCCTCACCCTGCCCATGTGGGATAGCTCACCGCACTGGTTCTTCAGAAACACAGCCAGTCCAGGGCTATGTGACTCAAACAATCAGGTTTCCATCTCCTGCCTTGGGAGACTAGTCCACTTGTAGGAAAGTTTTCCTCAAGTTAATTTTTCCTTTACTCAGCCTCAACCCACTGCTCTTAATTCTCTACATCTTGTGTTAGCCCCCCTCCACCCTGGACCTCCCTGAATGACTGATCTTTCTTCTTGGATGATCTTCAGATATTTGCACATCATTATTTTTCTCTCCTGCTAAGAGGTCTTGTAGCCCATAGTAGTGTCTTTGTGTCATAATGTTTTAGGTCTTGTGTTTATCTGGAGTAAACTTCTTGTCTGTTTTTTTAAGAAAAAAAAAATGTCAAAAAATGTAAATGGAAAGCAAAATCAACCAGATTCACTCACGAGTCAGGATGCCATCTGCCAAATAATCTTTCAGAGTGCTTTTATTCGTGGCTGACTTTCAAAACTTTGCAAATGAAGCAGCATAATGGAAATGTTGGCACCACCTTATCTTTTTTTTCTACACTAACATAGAATCATATGAACACACAAGGGGCTCATGGGTGTGATACTTTGACCCTGTGGAAGCCTGGTTAAGAATAAATAAACATCCCTTTGTCTTAACTTTCTTTCTTAGGATTTCCTTGGGTTCATTAGTAACCATCCTCATCATTATCTTATATGTCTAGAATGTCAGGCATTGCAAAGGATACTTGTATCTTGGACACAGTACTCATCTCTTTTTATACTAGGAGTAGCAAATGCTAAAGCAGAGGAGCCCTACATCCCATTTAACAAATATCATCTTGTTGAACAGGAAGATGAATTAATGAGAAGGTGTAAAAAATCATGACAGGGCCAAGGAAGGAATCTCCAGGGAAATATTTTGGAACTGGTTAAACATGTATGTTTAGACAAGGGAATCACCTTCTGATAGTGACTTCTCCCCACTCCTTGCAAACAAACTTGGATCACTAGCTTAGCCTGAAGTATCTCCCTTGGTTACCGCTACAATTAGGGTAGGAAGAAACACACAGGAACACATCCAGGTGGGTTTGAATGTCTCCAGAGAAGGAGACTCCACAACCCATCTGGGCAGCCTCATCCAGTGCTCCCTCACCCTCACAGTGAAGAAATTCTTCCTTGCATTTCTTTGGAATCTCTTATGTTCCAGCCGTTGCCTCTCATCCTATCACTGAAGTGTGAGAGCTATACTTTAACCCTCCTCTGTGAAACTGGAAATTAACAGCAATGCGTACTAAGAGAAGAAATAACTAACAAAAACTCTGAAATGCTCTGACACTTAATGCTTAAGATACAGAGGCCACAGAAGTAGCTGGATTGGACTGTAGTTCCTTTATCTTTCTCTCTAGGAGGCTACCAAAACGTAGGATGCTACTATGAAAGCACTCAATTTCTTCCACCAGAGTGGATTGTGATGGCCATTTCACAACAAACACAGCCACTACTCAGAAGCCCTGAAGCACAGTGCTGCAAGTACAGGTGCGTGATTTTCAGCTCTGGTTCTGTGATTACTCCTAAGAGGGGCACGAATGATGACTGCAATACAATAGTTCATCTCTGCCATAAAACAATCTTCTCATGAGACGCTTCTAACAGCCAGTGCCTTCACTGGAAAACCCATAAAATAATCCCCAAACTGAAAGGGACATCTATGGTTCTATGATCACTGCTGTAGGAGGAGTGGTGAGGCAGTAGCGACATGGAAATTGTCCAGGATCTGAGAATTAATGATGCTGACAACATAGAATTTCAATTTTTCAGGAAGAAAGTTTATCTCTGTTTCTCTCCATTGGCTGCAGTGGCCACAGCCATGGCAGAAGGCTACAGGCCCCAACAGCTTAGACATTATTGCTTGCTGACTTCTTTCCTGCAACATATTGCATTCTTTCTAAACATCTGTTTGCACAGAGAGATGTGTTGAAAAGACTGTGGTTATTCATTTACTCACATTTTGACATGGCATTGCTGAGTGATTATATTAGCAAGGCTGATGAGTTTTCTTTACAAAGGCAAGCCCCATGGAACAACATGAAACAGGCATTGTTGCAATTTTGCTGGCAAGAAAGAGGGGAAAAATTCAAACCCAAAAAAAGCCCTAGCTCACGGCATGTCTCCACCCAGCACTAGAAAGGCAAACCAAAGATCTCTGAGCAAGTCCTAATTAAGGCAATAAGTTCATGGCGCAACAGGCAGCAAGTACCAGGGGGACAAGCTGCCTGGTTTAGAGTAGCAAGGCTGAATTAATGTGCCTGACTTTATAAAATCCCTTTATTCCTTCAGAACAGAAGTGGCTTGAGCACAGAGCTGCATGGTTGCAGTTGAACTACTTCTGCACTCACATCAAATGGAGAGGCCACAAGTCATGCACTGATCTAGACTTCAAGAAAGCTGTGCTCTGCTTCAGGTGTGGTAACTGATTTGCTATATGCAAAAAAATCTCCAGCTGTGTAAAGTTCCAGTATGTGTACTTCAGTCACCTCTCCTATATAGAGATGAGGAGGGTGATATGAGGCAAGATATGAAGATCTTAGACTGTGAGTTTCTTCCATCCACAAGCAATATGAATGATTACCATTAACAGCTTGTTTCATTGTATAATCAGCTATTGTTTAGGATCTGCAGCCTTTCAGTGGCCTTCAAGCTCTGCATCTCTAGGGAGTATGCTTTCAGAGAGTTTTGGTACTGGTACAGTAAAGGTCCATCAGAAACCCTTCTTAAGCTAAGCTTCTTCTTTTCTTTCTCCTTTTGTTTTTTTTTTTTTTTAGGTTGAAAAGTAAAGCAGATTTAGAGGAGCTTTGTTTCTGCTGCTTTCACTGTGAATTTCTTGCTCATGAAAGGAGCTAAACAGCTTCCTTTCGTTTTCAGAAAAGCAACTGCAGAGGCGGGCATTGGCGGATCCCCCGGGGCTGGGCTCCAGCACTCCTGCAGAGAATCAGCAGGTGCCCATCCTCACCACAAATTCAGCTCTCCTTCTGAGCTGGCAAGCTGGGCTGGGACAGTCACGTCAATGCTACGTGCCATGGCACAAACAGGATCATCTCTCCTGCAGTCATCACCAGGAGGCTTGTAGGCAGGGGGGCTGCTTTATGTGTGCTGAAATCTACTTTAAATCCAGTTCCTGGAGGGCAGATGGCCCCCCAGGGCCAAAATCTCAGACTCCATGAAGCCAAGACTATCTTGAAAGCTTGTCCTCCGTTCAACCATAAGTGCCTAAATGCTCTAATGTTCTCTCCTTCAGAAAGAGAGGTAAATATGCTCTCTGAGAGCATTTCAGGCTAAAAAACTATGTCATATATATAGTGCCAGAACCCACAGTAGATAATGTGCTGGTTTTCAGAGGAGTGAACTGCTTCCTCTTCACAGTGCCCCACTGACAATCTTGGTAGAGATTAATGGTGCAGACAGATGTGCCCTCTGCCAACAGCTGTGCTGAGGGGAGAAATCGCTTCCCCTTGTACTTGTCACACCTCTCCTGCCAACAGCTCTCCCACTGCATATTCCCTTACCAGTTTCAGCCACAATGGGCTGGATTAGTTAACTACTTAAATAATGAGGTCTTTGCAGACTTAGGCCAATCAGATTGGAAACAAGTTTGGGAGCTTTGACACAAGCAGCTCTACTGTTGGGTGGCTCAAAATAGAGAGCATGTGTCCACAAACCGGGCATCTTTTCCAGGTGGCTCATGGTCAACTAACAAAATGGACACAGGTCCCTGGGAAGTGCAGAAGGTTAAGTTGCTCTGCTGTTACTTGCTTTGTTTCCTCCTGTGGCTAAAATCAGAAGACTCCACCGGACTGCAAATCTCAGCCCTCCTCCCTTCTGGTGAATGACCGAATAGAAAGGTTCACCATGGAAAAACTTATAACTCTGCTTTGATGACCTTTAAGATGTAGCTTCATAGCAATCCTGCAGTGTTTTATTTTTATTTTTTCATTTCCAGAAACAAAGGAGCCTTTAGGAGCAAGGATCATTTGAGATCACAGATTTGCAGCAGAATCTGCGTGTCGAGCTGCTTGCTTCCTTGTGGAGTACTCCGTTTGGGGAAGACACACTGAGCAAGAGATTCTGTGCACACACACAAGGGTTTCCCATGAAGCCCCATATTTCATGCAGCTGTGACAGCAGGGAAGCGTGTGTGAGCCAGTGGACAGTGTTCATGGCAAAAAAACCCACCAGACTGTACTTGACGCAATGGTCTGTCATATTCCATTAGTCTGTGGGTCAGGCAGACTTGTGCCTGGGACACAGGATACATAGAGTCCCAGACTGGGAGAAAAGCCATGTAACTGAGGGTGTGCTAGCCAGCAGGACCCTGGCTCATGGGATCTATTAAAAGCAATTTCCTTCTCTCTTGTCTTAGCACCTCAATTCTCCCTTTGTCACATGTCTTGACAAAATGTCATTTCATGTGTCAAAGTGGAGCAAGTATTGTACACATATATTTGTCTTCAAAGACAGCTTGAGTCACTTGAGGCTTCTTCAAGACACTGGGACAGCAGCTAGTATCTCACACAAGAACTCCAGCTTGCAAACATAGCATTGGGCAAGTCTCACACCTCTTGGATGCATGTCAGGAGCTCACTGCTTTGTGAGGCTTGGCTAAGGCTCCCAAGCTCTCTCCCAGAGAACTCATCAGTACAGATAGAATCTCTCTTCTTTGTGCATGCAAGTTTATGTTTTGCTTTGGTCCCAGCATTCGTACGGATATATTTGATTTTTCACAAATCAACCCCCCGTAGGTGAATGGATGAATCAGAAGGAAACAAATCACGTCATTTACCTCCTTTTCCTCTTTAGCTGTCAATCATCCCCTTGCTTTTGTGACCCAGAGTTCAGTTGTGTCAAGGTTTATTTTCATATTAATTTTTGTGTAATTAAATCTGGATTCCAGGCTTAAGAAAAGTGAAAAAAGGAGTTATCATTGAGGCATAGAATCAGGAATTATATTGCTATTGTCTGAGTCCAGCCAGGGAGTAATCGATACCAACTTTGCCAGAGGCTCAGTGGGCCAAAAAAACAAAAAAGGAGAGAAAACACAAGATCCCTCCCAACTTGCAGTTCACCTAACAACTTGTTGGTTTCATGTTTTGTGGGGGTTCTCTGTGTGCTCTGGCACTTTGAAAGGTTTATTTAAATCAGCGTATGTTTCCCCACATCTGTGTGTATCTTACCATATATGTGCCAGCATAGCAGGAGAAAAGCCATATGTTCACATCATTGGTCTACTGTTTCTTTACATGCCTGTGAATGTAATACTGGATGTGGGAGGCACAGAAAAGAAATTGGAGAATATAACCAAACTAATCTTTTCTGGTATACTATGGAAGCAGTTAAAGGTTCTGAATAAGGTTTAGACCAGCTGTGATATGTGTTCTGCTTGTGCTGGATAAAGGTTAACTCCAAATTACTTCCTTGCACCTTTAGCTTGTCAATATAGATTTACAGGTGGTCTTCCATTGTATTAGATGCAGCACAAGCCATACTATAAAAGAGCATTTGCTACATAAGAATTGCCGTCCAAACTAAAGAGGGGAAGGGAAGAGAGAAGGTTATAAGAGCCCTGAAATGATCAGAAAGTTGGTGACTGAACCAGAGCTCCTGTCTATACATTCTAGCTTCTTATCACACCACCTTCTGTCTGAGCATGCCAAAGATGTCCCCATCTTGCCATCTGGTCAGAGCAAGGCAAGACATTGTCCTTCAGACTTCACTGTGCTACCTGGAAGATGTCTGGCCCTTGGTTGCTATCAACCAAAAAGATCATGTGAGCACTCCCTAATCTGCTCCAGTGCAGTGTCAGCCAGCACCGCTCAAGCAGCTGATCCAGGTGGTATGAGAAAATCCAGCTGACTTTTTGCTTGAAGCAGAGCTGGCTGCCAGCAGAGCTGCAGGAGAGGTAATCTTTGGCTGAAGGGCTGTGCCAAGCATCTGTGAGCTGTAATGGCTTCAACTGACACAGCCACTTGCCGGCTGCACATCTGCTCACAGCTATTTATAGAGGATAATTGGTATGTCGTCATGGTCATGTGCCTGGCTGTGCATGACACAGGGCTTAGCTTGTGACACTACTCCCTGAAACCAGGGTTGCCTTTCGTCTCCTCCCCTCTTCACCACTTTGCTGTGGAAAGCTCACCAGCTGGGGTCAAGGTGGAGTGGGAAGGAGTGGAGAGGTGACCAAGGAGCAAAGATTCCACGGGGGCATTTCTCAGCCTGATTTCTCTTTCTCTTTGTGGTTCACATGTCCACACATGGTCCAGTGTGCTACTAACTGGGGTGAGGCCACGGGTGGGGAGAGCCTCAGATGGAGTTGATTGTTGGAGCACAGTTCCAGGGGAAGCTTTGTGTTCAGGTGCAGGATGCTCCTCTTAAGTAATTGCTCAAGCCCTGGCCAAATCTCTATCTGCAGGGAGCTGTGCTTCCAGTCCATAACACCTTGGCATTATTCTGCTCTCATGAGTCAAACCACTGAGCAAGTCAAAAGTGCAGAAACATGGAATGAATTATCTTTATAGGTCAGCTTGTTCAATGCCTCCAGCTTCCCTGACTTCTCCTTGTGGGATGTTTCCCTTTCAAAATGATGAAGATTATTAGGCCTGTGGGCAAACCATGATAGCTCTCTTTAGAGAGGGCTGGGAGTGATAGATGACTTTTCTATCTATTACCCCTCTTCCAAGTTAATAATGGTATCCCTTCATTTCCCTCCACAAATCTTTTTTTTTTTCCAGTCTTTGCTTGAAATCAAGGAAAGGTCTTTGCACTAGGAAGAAAGGCAAGCCCTTTCTGGGAAAGCATCTAAAGAGTAATGATAGTAAAACCTCATCTCTTACTGAATAGTATTTCTAGGCACAATAACGACCACTGCTGGTGTCCAAACCCTTCAAGAAAGGGTTAATCAGCAGTGTCTTGGGTACTTGGAAAGTTTTGGAAGAAAATGACTGTTCATGCCAGAGAGAGACTGGATGGGAGCTTCTTGTTGGATTGTAACAACACATGGCTCACATAGAGTTAAATTTGCATCACTCTTTCTGTTATAAATTCTGAGCCTGTCTGGGCTCCAAACTATCGGCTCAAGGATGAGCAATATTTATTTTCAAATACTGTGCAAAATACTTTGAGTCTTTTTGGAATCCTGGGGAGGAGGTGGAGGGAACAGAGGGAAGGAGGGACGCAAGGCATGCTGGATCCTTTCCTCTTTTGCAGACTATCCAAACTCTTTTGTTGCTGGAGTTGCAGACTAAAATGGGCTTAATTTTAAGCAAATATTTATTCTTTCTTCAGTCAGGAGAGCTGAGGCAGAAATAAAAGCATCAGTGTTTGACCTCTAGCAAGCAAGTTCAGACTGTGCAAGAAATTCATGTTGTGGATGAACCATACTCCAGAGAGAAGCAGAGAGAGAAAGATAGAGGAGTACTCAGTGGTGGCCGGTTGCTTAAACTAAAAACAATATTATTTTGTAGGAGCTCTTAAAGGATATCCTCAGATTGCACTTGGTCTTTATATGGGTGCAGGAAATGACAGTTGCTCTTCCAAAACCAGCATCTAGTTCTGATGTTGTCTGACTGGACAAGGCCTCAGTTTCTCCAGCAGGACAAGGAGTCAGTGGAAGCGGGAGGCTGATGGGCTAAGGAAGAGCATGAAGGAAAGGAATTCCTTGCTTCTTCTTTCACAAGAGCAATCCTTACAGGCAAAAAATTACCCAGTAACACTCAGCTAAGGTGGCTCCTTACAAAGCATTTCATAAAAGTATTATCCACTTGTAATACTAAAGTTATTATTACTTCTAAAGAAATAATAGACATTCTTAGACTATCCACTGCAGACAACCATCTTCTAGGGAAGTGGTTGTTGGTGCTAACCCGGACTTGTAGCTGTGTTACTCATCTTACTGTTCTGCCTCTTAAAATTCCCATTACTTTCTGACTCAAACATGCCATTTTATGCCACTGTTTCCTGTGGAAGACCAGGAGAAAAGCTGGTCATATACACCATGGAGAATACAATATCTCTTGAAGGTATTATGATTTCCAGAAGATTTGCCATAGTTAATAGTGTTTGCTTGCATAAGAATCAAATGTCAAGCTTACTTGTAACTTGTGGGGTAATCCTCATATTCCTTTAAGTATCTGTTGCTTCTGATGACCATTTCAAGTAGGAGCAACAGGGAATATTTGTAGTTCCTCTTATGCAATTCCTCTACTACCTAGCACCATATAGCTGTTGGTTGCTAATACAGCTAGGTGCCCAACCTCTGAAACACATCACAGATCCAATCACCCCAAGCCTCTGTGCTAACATTAGGCACACTGTGTAGTGAGTAACAACCTGTTTTTTACACAGACAACAGCTGACCACCTATAGACTACACAACTGTAACAGAAATTTGGTCAGTGTCCCTGTTACTCCATTCAGAGGAATCACCAGTTTCCTTTCACAATTAATGTAAGTAACACATAATTTACTTTCAGTTCAGTTCTTTACACTTTCACTTTTCACTTTCAGTTTTTTCTTGGAGTCAAGGTGGCAATATAGCCATTTTCCAAAGGGTCACAAAGAACTAAAGACATTGCCCAGGTCTGTACCCAATTTCCCAGGGAAATGGGAAAATCTGAAGGCATTTGGGTCTTGTTCAAAGTCACAAGCCTTACTCTGGGAGACTGCACTGGTTCTTCTTACAAGCAAAAGCAACAGTAAGGTTTTTCACTTGAACAAAATTCTTCACTACTATTATGCTGTGGGCCTACACAAGCAATTAAGCTGTCGAACTCTATTCACGCTTGGAAATTTTCTACAAATTTGAAGAGACTTGGATCACACCAACAAAGCCTTCCACTGGAGCTTGATTCAAGCTCATCAGTCCAGATTTCACTCAGATACGATATCATACCTCAGGCAGCAACCCACACATGGACAGCGATGGATCTCACAGTCGGCAGCTGGCCTGTCCTAATCGTCAGTATCTACTGACACAGACTTCAGTATAACTCACTTTGCTGGTCTGATCTGTTTATAATACAGTTGTGATAAAAACAAATGTATTGTCTTTTGGAGAACTACTCAATAGTTTCTGCTCTTGATTTCATCATTCATGTGGTCACAGAAAGAAATGTAAATTAAGCATACCAAAAGATAGATGTTGTAAATTATCATATATTTTAGAGAATGCATTTATAGAGAAAGCCTCTATTACATTAAGAGAGTAAAAAGCCCTCATTCACTTCTGTCCTCTTCTCCACAAAAATGCAGTGCTTAACTTGGTTGTCCTGGCTTGCTTACATTTACAACAAAGACTGCTGACTACCTAAGTCCCTCATGTATCTCTTCCTCTTTTTCCTTACAAGCACTGCTCCTCTTTTTTCATTAAAAACCATTGAGCAATGCTAAGGGCATATAGTAGAATTTTTTTTTTCTAAGCTTTCTGTGTCACCTCATGTCCTTATTGCTCTGTTTGTACTACAGGAGCACTGACTAGTAGATCCACCTTTTCTTTTTATGAGAAGCGTGAGCTGGAGAAGTTACAGGAGGCAATTGACACAGGACAGGTTTGCAGAAAGGATTAAGCCACTGGAGTACTACTCCACTTTGCAGCCTGGGTTTAAGCTCTGATCTCTTTATTGACTTTTGTTCAGTTGTTATTTACAGTCAGCAGGCTTCATTTTGAGTTTTCAACTGCAGTAGTCCAAGTTTTATAAAACAGCATTTTGCTCCATGATTAGAGAAGGAAAGTGTATGCAACACTTTAAAGTTCAACCTTTAGGAGATACTGTAAGAGCAGCGTTTTAAAAGGTTCTGAATCTGGGATACTTATCCTGGCAAAGGGAAGATGAATTTCTCTGCTTTATAGTTTAGGAACTGCTGTCTGTCTTTATGAGGAGGAGAGTTGGTGTCACACAAGTGTGCCCTCATACCACCTTCTCCTCACATAAAATGCTAGAAGGTTTTTTTTTTTTTTTTTGAGCAGACATGGTTTGGTTTTTAAGGGAAGGAATATTTTGGAAGAATGGAGATTTGATTCTTGCCCTTTGAGATGCCAGTAGAATTCCTGCCTCTTTTTGAATGGTTTGTCATAATCCCACAGGGAAAAACCAATGTCCTTACTGGAATTCTCCTTACAATTCCTTCTCCTTCCTTAGACCATCTTCTCTTCCAAGCTGAGATGCCAGCAGCAAAATTTTAGGGGACATAGAGTTCAACACTCATGATTCTGGCTTCTTGTTTCTCCTCCCTGCAGGAGATGAGGGAAGAGGCTGCAGCATCCAGCAATTAAAGAAAAATAAATGTGGGATCAGACCTAAGATGATCACATACTCTATGTTACACATACTACTTGCCAGGACCTGGAAATATTTGTGTGATCAGGTTCCACAGGGTTTAGAGTGGTAAGAACTGAGCTGCTCTCCCACAGCCCCCCTTTTCTCTCCCTCGTTGTTACTCCTCCACGCCTGCTGTTTCCCAGTCCTCCCAAGTTTCAGGACAAGCCACACAAAATTTTATTATTCCATCAAAACACTTGGGTGACCTTGGAGGTAGAAGTGTCTCGCCAAATGACATCCTAGCATTTGCTCAAGCACACCCTTCCCTATTCCACAGCTCCTGTAGATCCTGTGGGTTGTAGTTGTTTTTAATATTATTTTCTTTTCTCTCCCCCCTCCACCCTAGAGCAATTAAGTTGGGTTTGGGTTTTTTTTATTCCCTTTCAAGGTTTGTGTCAATGAACAGTCAAAGAGTGAGATGCAAACCTGCAGAGAGGAACCTCTGGCAAAACCTTTGAATGCTGTGCATCTGTGTGAGAAGAGAAATGTCAGGAGTAGTTAGCAAAAAATGAACAGATCTCATCCAACTCTGTGATTCTTCTCCTGCCAAGTTCTCCAGTACTCCCTGGATGATCCAGCAGAGCTTTGGCAAGGCTCGCTGTTAAAGCTTTCTTCCTCTTGTTTACCTGCTGTCCAGCTTAATTGGGAAACTTTGAGTTCAATAGGAAATGGTCATTAAGGCTTCAGGTCATACCAGCAATAACAGGCTAGAGTCAAAACAAATCTAGGCCCACCACCATGACATGGTGGTGTGGCCCTGATCCACAGAGAAGGCAGGGGGGAATATCACTGCTCTGAGCTTCCTCTGAGTGGCTTTTCTCCGAGTTGGCTGTGGAGCTGTGCCTCCATACAGTGAGGTGAAGACCTGGCACTCAGGGTGAGAGCAGGCTCCCTTCCAGCTGTGCAATGACTGTTTTCTTGTCTCCCTGCCTGGAGTTGACTATCATGTCCATGGACAGTTTCATCACTGTTCAGTCCCATTGCAGGAAACCAAGCAGCTTTGCCGATGCATGTGTTGCCTCATCCGTAACATCCCAGTCTTTTGCTCACCTTACTCCTGTGAGCACAGTTACACCAGTCATTTCCAGTTAAACAGGCCCGATGCTATCTGTCTACAACTCAGTCTGCATACAGCTGCCATTCCCTTCCATTTTCTTCCACATCTGACAGCCCAGCTGCTGATTTACTAATGCTACCTAAAAGATGTGTTGTTTAGGAAGAAAGGGGATATATGTATGACACATTTTAGGTGAACCGACTTGTCCCAAGTTTTTCTGAGTCTACAGTACATGCCTTTTCCCCAGGAGGCTTATGCTGACCTACCAAGGCTCTGTTTAACATTCTCAGAAAAGGGGCAGGTTGCTGGTGTTTGGCTGGGACAGCGCAATAACACCCAAGTCAAAGTGTAAGAAGGAGTTCACACACAGACAGAAAAGGTGCTGCTCAGCCTATGATAAACAAACAAAGGTCACAAACTTTCCTCCTGCCCTCTGCCTCTGTTTGAATACTCCCTCTTCATCACATCTAGCCAGAGCTGCAGAGGGAGGTAGCAATAGCCAGCAAGCAGTATTTTACTAACTCCTTATGCAAAGGGCTGCTGCAATGTTACAAAGTGTTTAGGCACTCCAGGCTTACCTTGAGACCTGAATCAGTCTTCCAAGTTACCTCAGCTCCAGGGAATAAATTCAGCTGGTGGGAACTATCCCAGCTTCTAAATTAGGTAGACAGATTGAGTCTTTAATGTGTAGCAGAGACACAGAGCTGAGCTTAACTCCTTGCTCACTGGAGATGTGCTCACTAGGTTTGGACTCAGATTTTTCTTCTGGTAAGTCCTCTCTCTCAAACTAAGCCCTCCAGAGCAAGGCAGAGCAAGGCTAAGAGAAGTCAAGACTCACAGCAAAGTGAAAGACTTACTGTGCATCACTCTTTTTTATCCATTTCCTCTGCTCATTTTCTCTCCCCTCTCCTTCCAGGTTCCAAAAACATTATGAAGGCACAGCTCTGTCTTGTATCTTTGGAACATGCCTAATGAGCTCCAGATCCTACAGCAGTCTTAAAACACACAGTGGGAGAATATATTTAGTGGAGGGGATAGTTTTCTGAGTTAGTCAGCAAAGCCAACAGACCCAGTGGTTGCAAGGTGAAGTCAGAAGGTAAAGTAGAAAATGAGATGCAAGTCTGACTTTCAGCATGGGGATAATTAACCGCTGCAAGAGATTCACTAAACACTTGGTGAAATCAAGGCAGGGAGTTGTCTTAAAATTTGCATGCTGGTTCAACCACAAAATTACAAGCATAAAGTGGGAATTACTGAGTGAGGCTTTCTAGCTCATGAGAGGGAACAGACCAACAAGAAGATCCCCCCCCCCTTTTTTTTTCTTCCTGCAGAATACATAAGTATTCTTAGGAAATAGGAATTAAATACTTTAAAAATTTAATTTAAAAAAATCCATTTAATGTAGCAATTATAGAATATATCTGTTTTTTTCTATGTTGAAGAACATCTTAGAAACTCCCAGGTTAAAAAAATACAAAGACAGAAGCTGAGGTGGGGAGACTGAATGGGAAACTTTTCTTTCATCTTCAACATGTGTATAAATGCTTCACATAGACTATTTTTTTTTCACCAATAACTATTTAAAACAATAGAGAAGGCTTATTTTCTAGTCCTTGAGTAGAAAAGTACTCCTACTCTTCCTCTCACCGTCAGTGGCATGCATCATGTGAAAAGAAAAGCAAAAAACAAGAAAAGCAAGGGGAGGGGAGGGGAGGGGAGAGGAGAGGAGAGGAGAGGAGAGGAGAGGAGAGGAGAGGAGAGGAGAGGAGAGGAGAGAGAAGACTGTATAATTGGCTAATAGTCTTGCAAGCTCGTTTCACCATTAAACTTTTTTTTTTTTTCACACAGACATACAGCAAAGTATTTCCAAAGGGTGAAAATTAAATAATCGTTCTGATCTCTTCAGCTCTCAGATTATGTTCCTTATGCCATTCCCCAGGAGCCATACTTTCTGGAGTTTGCTTTGGAGTTCTTTCCAAAGAGACCAAACTTAAGCTACATTCAGCTATTCCAGCTCCTGCACGCCTGCTCTAATTTTGTGGTTTTGTACATGTGGATGCTAATGCAGCTTTCCAGGGCTCATGGCCTGTCAGGGTGTATGAGAGTCAGCACAGTCTGACCTGGGGAGAGGAATGACTTTACGTTGATCAGATCTATGGTGGGGATTAGATCAGCTGCACAATGAGAATTCAGTTCCCCCTGGGTTCTGGAGTAGCAGTGGCTGGTTGTCTTCAGGACTGACTGTTATAACTGTCTAGTTTCTTGCCAGATAATTTGGCTGTACCTCCAGATTTCTGTAGGGGATAAGTTGAGGGTGTTCACGCTATACTGGGAGTATCAGCTAGATTGTACCACGATTAGCTCTGAGGCCTTCCCACAGACAAGTAATGTGGACAGACTACATATTTGACCTCAGGAGCTCTCCTATACCTTTGTATAAACACAACCACTGTGTCCTTGAAGATGTCCTTCACGAGGGCTCTTCCACAGGCTCCTCAGATCTGAGAGATCTGTTTCACCTCAAGTTACACGTTGCATTGCATTCACACCATTGCAAGCACACCACCTTTAGAGTACCTTTGTTTCGTACACGAGTGCTTTAATTCTTGAGCTGAACATTTGAATCAGTCACATCCACACTCCAGAGGTCTCAGGCCAACTTATATAGCACCCACTGAGCCCACTCACTCCTTGGACTTGCCACAAGGCCACTGGGGAATTATGTCAAGGCAGAGACAAAAGGATGCAGAAGGCCCATAGGGAGCCAGGAGAGACACCTGCTCACAGCTGTGCCACCCCTGCATCTTGCATGCAATCTGTGGAAAGAGTCCATTTAACTCAATGTAAGCATGTCCTGCAGGTTTAGAACAGATATCTAGTTATTACAGGCAATAATTAGCAATAATTAGTGACATTCAAGTTTTGTCTGAACTCAGGACAGTTGTAAGGAGTACTAAGCTGTTCAGAAGCACAGATAGGGTTTTGGGTTTTTTAAGTTATAAAATCAAGGGCAAGACTGAAGATCTCTGTGAGACTGAAATTGATTCTCTTCAGGTTAGCAGTAGAAGCTAGCAGTTTGCCCAGCTAATGGTCATATGAACAAACTGGAATAAAAAAAGACAGAAAATGGAGATGATATGAGAGGAAAATAAATCCAGGGAACTGGATTAGTAAAAAGCAGGGATGGTGCTGGAGTGATAGTGTCTGAAACAGAGGATCAGCAAAAAATGTGTTTCCCAGAGCAAAAGAAAAGCTAGGAAAAATGGACATCTTTACTATCAGTACAGAGTGGTTCTGAGCAGAACCACAGCAAAGATGAGGTGTGATAGATACCAGAAGGGTGCTGTGACTGTACTGGAACAGGAATTGCAGACCTAGTTTGGCAGTGACCGAAAGGTCGAATGTGACCATGTACATGCAGTAGATGCTGAAGTTTCTCCTTATGTTTCAGAGCTGCTATTGAGGTCCTTTTGTGGAGAAAATGGTTACATCTGAATCCACTGAGACATGGATGAGCTAGTGGGAAATAGGGAATGAATGAAGCTGTTTCAGTCTATTAAGGAGTTCATGTGTCACCATCCTCCTAGGAGTGCTTGGCTTCCTACTCTTTACTGGAAGTTGTCCTCACAATGCCCTGATGAAGTAGGGAAGCATTTGCTGTTTTTCCAGACAAACAAAGCATTGAGTAGATTCAGTAATTACCCTGGGGAATTTCTTTTTCGCTACTCAAACGTGTTTTCAACTTGATGTTGGTTTCTGGTTGGCCCTGGTTTTCCTTTGATCCACCAGACCATCTCCTTCAGCTTGCACTAACCAAGAGCTGGGATCTTTCTTTGGCGGATATGTCTGCAAGTTCGTGGTGCAAGGAGGTTTTATAACTGGATGTTAGCGGTTCTTTCTGTGAAAGTCGGAGTAAGGGGAAGGAAATTCCAGATCAATTATTTAGCAGAGAAAAGGAGTAAAATTCATCAAAGAAACACAACCTTGTAAATTAATCACTCAACTTAAAGTCTTTTTTATTTTTTCTCCACTCATGTGGACAGGGTCCTACATGGATAGAGGTTAAAAAATCCCAGTAAAAAGCTTTGCTTTTGCCTACACAGCAAAGACTGATTAAAGGCCTTTTGCTGGGTTGTTATCCTTTTATTAGCATGAATCTAATAATAATAATATCACCACAAGTATATTTACTTTGCTGATGCCAGAGGGCCTCCAGGCAACTTAATAAAATGCAGCTCAAAGAGTGCTTGATCATTAATAGGACAATGTGCTGAAATAAAACTGAGAGTGAGGGTGAACTAAAAGCCAAGGATCCATTTCCAGTGCATGTAGGCTGATAACAAGCCAGCTAAGATGTCTGTCCTCTTTCAGCAGTGTCTTCAGAGCACTGCATATGTTGAACACAATGGATGTGTTAGCTATTGGCATCTGCAAAATAAATACATCCATATATTCTGCTCTTAGGCTTCTGAAAACAAGATGCTAATCTGTTTCTGCTCAGAGCTCTCTAGCTCTGAGATTTATCATGAGACCAAACCCACAACAGGAGAGAAAGAAGACCAAATCCAAAGCTGTGGATAGCATGAGAAGGGCTTCCATATTTTCTGGTGGGTTTTGGTCAAACCTAGTTTTTTCTTGCATTTCACTCTTACTCCAGCATGAAGGCAAACCTTCAGCATGAGATGCTTTTCAAGGCAATTTGGGATCCTTAACAGCATTGAGCGGTTTCATCTGACAGCCTTGGAGACTGAATGTGACCTTCTGTTGTTACCACATGACACAGAGGGTATGTTTCTTGGCTCCATATTCCCCATTTTCATCCCTCAGTCAGTACTTCTGCTCAATATTCCTGCTCAGACAAAGAGGAGGAGCTGCATGGACTGAAATCTCCAGCTGCATCTAATTGTCATCTGCCACTGAACAAATGAAAGAAATGTCACCATCCTAATTGTTTGAGCAGGATGTGTCATTTTTCACCTAATCACCTTTTCTTCTGTGTCCATTGGGATGTGCTCCCAGTTATCTATGTTGGTAACACAACCTGCTGTAGAGTCTGCATCCAGAAAGAACTCATTCAGAGGTAAAGGAGGTAGAGGAGGCAGTATTTTCAGAATTAGTAAAGAAATGGATGGAAGATGCATGTCGAAGAAGACACTTATGAGGTTGAGTGGAGAGAAGGAAAAAGGACATTGCTCTTGTGGAAATTTGGTTCTGTCTTAACCTCCACCTGCTGTGGACTTTCCCAGCTTGTCCTCCATTTCCCCTTGACTTTTGGATCCCATCCCTATCCTCTGTGGGAAAACACTGGCAGCAGACAGCTGCTAGGGATCAGATCCAAGAAGTGGCTCCATGCTCAAAGCCAGATGTGTGGCAACAGAACATGGATGAGGAGGCGGAGAGGAAAGAAGCTGGGAAGGATAACCTTGAACAGCTGGGAGAGAAGAACAGAGCTGTTTGTCCCATGCCCATGACACAAACAGTGGAAGAGCTCTCCGAAGCTGAGCTCTAGTATGAGGAAAAGCCTCCATGTGCTGCTGAGTTAGATGTGATCACAGTCCAGGAGTTGAATGGACACTTCACTCAAATCTCTTGCATTATGTTTCAAAGGATGGGGAGGGGGGAGGTGGCATTTCTTGACTGGCATTTTTCCAAAGTAAAAGAACAATACAGACCCATAAATTTTCTCATTTGCTGCCACAAACTGAATTGCTAACTGGATCATGTCCCTGATCCTCTAACACTACAGTGTGTGGAGCAGAGGGATTGCATTGCATGGTACAGTCTTGACCATACCTTAGAAGTGCTCTTTAGTGAACTCATAGGCTTGTTCTGGACAGGCTGTTGGGGAATAAGGCCCAACACATTTACCTCCACATCATTGATTTTCAGAAGCCATTTTTGCAACATGTTAAAACAAAAATCACTGCCAAAACATCCTCTCTGACCATCCAGTTAGATGTTTAGGATGAAGAAGGTTTAACAGTCTTCTTTCAAAGTCCCTTCCAACCCATAAGATTCTGTGATTCTGTGATTCACTTGGCACCAGGATGACTATTTGAGGTTGCTGCCACACACAGAGATATTCCACCACAGGGTTCAAAAAACAATAGAAGAGGGATTTTTTTTTCCAATATGCAAATTTATTCCTAATTAAATCAGGTATATTTACAAAACGGCTGGTGAGTTTTCTGTGATGAAATTCTCCTTGGCTGCAAGAGTCTAAAGCTGCTAGCTCAAAAAACCACAAACTGTGCATGGAAACACAGTACATGTAATTAGATTACAGATTGAAAAAAGGATTTTTTTTTTTCAAAAACATTTGTGAGAATCAAATAAAAAGTTGAAATGTGGAAATAGTAAAAATAAAGACAATTAAAGCATTTAAATTTAACCAGAAGTTGTAAAACGTTGACCATTGACATAATGCACAAATGCAAGGTAGGGAATTGCTCTATGAACTCTGGATAGGGCCAATGTGGGGCACACACCATACTGAGTTATACTTGCTTTGACAAAGATGCAGCCATGCTTTACAGATGATGTATTTTAAAGTACAAATGTGATCAAAATGGGCAGAGTTAAGACTGAACTTTTCTGCCATCCTTCAAATTACCTTAAGCTTTGTGCTATGTAGACAATAGCTTTGTGTTTTTTTGCACAGGATGTTTTATTTTAGCATTAATCTCAACTCTCTCCCTCCCCTTCACCTCTCTGGATCTCTGGGAATAAGAGTGGTTCTCACAGGAGTGCTTTCCTGTGACCCAATTATCTAAACAAATAAAAAAACATAAAAGGGTCCCCACCTAAGTCATGTCATGCTAACTTAAACTATTTTTTATCTTCCCTGAAAGGAGAAGCCAAAAATACACTTTGTTTGTTTGTGACCAATGACAAATCGACCGTGCCTCCTGCTCTCAGAGGGTAAGAAGCCACATCACAAATGAACTAAATATCACTGTATATATTCCTGTCTTCAGCACTTTCAGCAGAAAACTTGGGGCTTTTTTAATTAACAATAAGTGTGTTTCTCTCTCCCCAAACTCTACATGCCTTTACCTGTACAGAGGTAAGGCCTCTGCGATGCAAACAAAAGGTGTCTAAGAGGAGGCTAGTTTTAGGGAAAAGTAACTTAGGTGCTTATAGGGGATGCAGGTCATGGCAAAGAACATTGGTATCGGTGTGTTGCACTTTGTATCGTTCCGTATTTGTACGGAAGGAAGGAAAGGTGGGTTTTTTGTGTTTTTTTTTTTTTCCTTCCTATTAAATTATCTCCCTGCTTTCAATATATGAAGAGTAACTGAACTCCATTTACCCCTATTTACTCTCTACCACACCCATTAGCTCTGGCTCCAGTTTACAGTTGATATCTCAAAACTTTCAAGAACAGAAGTGAAGTCACAAAGTCCTCAGGGCAGGGACTTCAGCAGCTCCTATGCCTGTGACACACAAAAGGTGAAGTAAAATAGAGTATTACTGGATCACTGCTGAAAATCTTGAGCTATGATTTGATTCTGTGTGAGATTTTATAGATTGCAATTTGCCTTAGGGCCAGTCTTCTGAGTTGAATTTCACAGTCAATTTAAAAGGAAGAGCATGAGTGTCGTGTATTCAGGACTCTCCTCATGTCATCTAATCCATTATTTATTTGGAAAGTGTGACATGTTGTATTTGTTGTTCCACTTCAGCTGTTCTCTAGTTTTGGAAATGGTGGCCAACCAGTCAGGAAAGGGTTGCAACACCCTATAACTCTGGGTCTGAGTTGGCAACCTAGCCAATCCATAGCCAGACACCGTCAGACATCACCAGGTGATTATCTGTCAAAATCATGGACTGAACAGACAGAAGACAGACGAGAGCAATCCAGTTCCCCCATTTCACCCTGAGTCCCTTTTTTCCTCCCAAATCCTAACACTTTTCTTGGACAGAAGATCTTGTGAGGTTAGAGAAGGGAATTTATGAAACTGCTCTGCAGTGATCTAGAAATGAAATAAATTTGCTCGTAA
This sequence comes from Urocolius indicus, assembly GCA_013401255.1. NCBI lineage: Eukaryota > Metazoa > Chordata > Aves > Coliiformes > Coliidae > Urocolius > Urocolius indicus. Next base: position 59,794 of record WBNH01009529.1, read on the forward strand.
AATCATTAATTTCCCCCGTTTTAAAAAGAATTCCTCCCCCTCATTGCAGAACAGTACTGTAGTTTGCCCTGGAAGAAATCAGCACCCAAATCAAGCCTTTTATGTATGTGCCGACCACTCTGAACTCCATCAAATCCCTCACTCCACCTGCCTTTTTCATCTTCTCAGTGGGAAGACATTCTCATTAGCCAAAAGGAAGGGTTTTTTTCTTTCTTTTCGTATGTCAGAGTAAGGAATTAAATGCAGCAGGGAGACTCTGCCATGTTAAAGGTCAGTTGCATAAGTTCTCTTAAATGGCAATTAAATGATTCTATGACAAACAGGATGCACTTGGAGTGCAGACATCAGCTCCGACCTTGGGACCTGGGAGAGTCTGGGAAAGAAAAAAAAACCTTTGGGAAAATAAACATAACACCCAAAACTGTAAAAGCACATGAATCAGCAGAGAAACTATCATTTTCCCTACGTTGCTAGGGAAATGCAAAGTGTAGTAACACTTTACTTTCTTGCTCAAAGAAACAGGCTGTCTTAAGATCAGCTGTTCATCCTACACTGTTAAAAACAACCTGTTAAATTACCCAGTGCCAGCCCTGTGAGCAATCAGGCATTTCAGCAATTTGAGGGTATAAGAGTCAAATTAAGGCCACATCTGGTAAAAGATACATAGCTCTGTGGAATGAGTCTGGGAAAGGGGTAATACAGACTACAGAGCATTATGTGGATGAGAGTAGAAAGAGCAACACTTCCTGTGAGGGAGATGACAGAAGCTGTCCCAGATGTTCCTGGCCAGTGTCTGGACCAAAGCTTCAGAGGACAGCCCCATGAAGAGAACCAGTCCAAGCCACAGCATCTTGCAGGATAAACCCTTTACCCACGCACCCCATCTGATTGTCCTGGATGTATCTCAGCAGGAGACTAACTAGCCTGGAGGATTCTTCTAATGTTTAATCTTTTTCCTACACAGATTTTTACTGGAGCCTGAGACCCTTCAACTCTGCTGGACACCACTGGAGAAGGTTAAGATCTGCATGTAGAAGGGGCTACAGTGAGCTGCAGGAGGGGATGCATAAGGACCAGATGTCCTGGATGTCTGATATTTGCATAAGACAAAGCAAATGGGAGTTGGAGGACCCCAAAGAAGGCTTCAATCAGACTAGGCATAACCTGATTAACAGCACAAATTTGGAAAGTGTCAGTAAGCCAAGTGTTTTTCTGACAAACAAAGAGATGTTGACCTGCCTTAAAAAGCTCACTGGGCTCAATACGGTGAGGAAAGGAAGGAAGCAATAAAAAACACTGTGAATGGGGATGGAAAAAAACCATGCTTGCCAGCTAGTTCCAGATCTACAAGATCTGGAGTGGATTTCAGTGAGGAGAAATGTGAGTCGAAAGATATTCTCTTGAGAGCCCTTACCCTGAGAAATATAGGCTTAGACAAAGTGACTGGCAGAAGAAGGCAGAGAAATGCAGTACAGTTTGGTCTAGGATGTGTCTCCTCAGAAGACAGTTCTGAGCTCAGGATGAGGATAGAAAGAGGGAGGGCAAGGTAGATTCAGCCGAGCAAAAAAGGGAAAAGTAAAACAAAGGGAAAAGAAAGAGTAAAACAAAGAGGAAGCATTCCTTTGTGTTTCAGTGGAAAAGAAAGAAAGAAAGAAAGAAAGAAAGAAAGAAAGAAAGAAAGAAAGAACAGGAATTCCTTATGGAGGGTGCAAAAAATAAAAAAAAATTGAGGACAACTCAACAAACTGGGCTAGGCCATGCCAACAGCTTGGGATGTAGCACACTATAATGCATTGACAAAATGATATGAGGATTGAGAGGAGTCGTCTGAAATTACAGAGGGAAAGAGGCCATCCAGGCCTGGACTCTTCCCTCTGTCTCTCCTCTCCAAGTCATTCCTTGCCAGTGAGAGGTGATTTTGGAAAATTCACTTGGCAACATCCAATTTCAGGGGCTCAAAAGAAGAACTGAAGAGGATCCAGAGGCTGAGTTCCTGACCTCAAAGAGAATCCTGAGGGATATTTCAGCCACAGTAATTCCAGCAGGCAGCGGGACATCCTGGCAGGAGATCCTGCAAGGAGGGAAAGACTGAAGAGAAATGCTCTTGTCTAAACTATGGCTGATTAATGCCTTAGGAACCAAGGGTCTGCTCTCTGTTTTCACAGTGAACAGTTACTCACCAGTCTGTCCATGGCAACAGGTGAAAAATAGGCCATAGCCTGTAGGATCAAGTAAAACTCAGACCTGGCATGAATCACCAGTTTCAAAGTTTCAGGGAATATCTGGTGTAAAAACTCTTCTGTATTCCTTTCCCTCTGATCTTGTTTTTTAGGTCCCAGCTTGATAACAGAAACAGAAATGCTGGAGAAGAGCTTGTTCTTGTTATGTTTTCCTCAAAGACATTGCGTTCCTAGTTTGCTAGCAGAGCCGGGAGACTCTATGTGCACACCTTGGGACTGAGCAGAAGCAAGCCAGGAGATGATAACGATAACATACTGCATCTGACGACACTTTGATCTTGACACCTGGCTCTAGACTTGAGCTCTTTGGCTGACTGGAGCATCCTGGCAGCAGTAAATGTACAACTGAGGCCACATACTTTGGAGATTTCAGTCCACAGTCAAGACCCTATAGCACAGGAGTTCAGATTTCACCTAGGATGAAACATGTGAGGCCCCAGCAAGAACAAAAGCCACATTCACCTTTCTGTGGCACTGATCATCAGAAACACCCTGGAATAAATTGAAGACTTATTTTATTTTGGCTAGGGAGAAACATTTATCTGCACTAGACAGAAACGTGAGAGATGAAGAAGAGCACAGCATCCTATCGGAACAGAGAGAGCTTGAGTCAGAAGAGTGTAAATCAGCAGAGCTGGAATACAGCCAGGGTGCTGGCATTAGCACTAGAGCTGCAATCAAATGTACTAGAGAATTTCTAAAGACCAGAGCTGGTCAGGAGCTCAGATTTATATCTATCAACCCACAGCAACCTTGAATACCAGGCAAGGGTGTTGGCTGACAGTTGATTCAAGGAATAAAAATGCCACCTTTGGTTACACTGCCTATAGCAACCAGGCAAGACTCTGTAGGTCTCCCACCCAAGCAGCCGTCCAGTTTTCTTTATGGCTCTGACAAGATTAGAAGACCTGAGGAAAAGGGTAAAGGTCTCCTCTGAATCATGTCAATGAAGTGGCAGAGTTCTTGGTCCTAAACTGTGAAGAGAGGTAATTCTTTCTAACCAGAACAACCAAGCTATCTGGAAAAGAAAATTAAGCAAGTTTCAGGGATAAGGCTTTCTTCAGATCTGAAGGAGATTCCACAGCCTCCAGACTCCTTACAGGTCCAGAATAGGAAACTGAGATCCCTGATTTGGTTATTTTCCCTTCAGTATTTTTAATTAAGGGGTGTTTTATCTTCCAAGCTTTAAAAATTGTTATTGTAGCCTAAGTTTCATGGTTATGGGAAAGGGAGGATTTATAGGCAGCGACTATTCGTTCCAAGACAGCTACAAAATTATCACTAACAATTCTGTGCATACCTAAACGGTCTCCTTGGGTGCATTAGCTAATCATCTCTCTTTCATTAATGGATTTTTAACTGCCCAGCAGCAGTGTCAGACAGAAAAACTTAATATACAATTGGGGAACTGAGGTAAGGTGCAAATTAAAGCAGTATTTTCCAGGGTTGTCTGCAAAAAAAGGAAAATACTAGTATTCATTTTCGAGAACACTCCTCTTCATCTTAGTAGAGTTAATGCTCTCCTGTAAGATCTCACTCTGTGGGCTGTTGTATCTATGCAATGGTGACAACTTTGGAACAAGAATTAGCTCTCTGTAACAAGGAGGGAGGGTACTGTATTTACTGTATTTGCTGATATACATCAAGAGAAGTGCAGGGTGGGAAGAAAGAGTAAGAGGCAGCTTTGTTCTTGCAGCAGTTTGCTCAACAAAGCCCAGACTGTTCCAGTGATAGTGGATGCTGCATGTTTATTCCGAAAATTTATGGTTTAATTAATTTTGGGGTGAGATAGAGAACATGGTTCAGTGCCAGATCAGGTGAAATATGATCCTAGCATTTCAAGAATTCAAGCAGCTGAGGGGGATGACTGAATGGCACCTGAAATCCAATAAAAGCCAGCACAATGGGAAGCCCTCGTATCTTGAAGGAAGATCTTTGGAGATTTTAAATATGTCGAGCAGGGTGGCGGGAGCAGGGGGTGGGGGGAGTGGGCTAGAGTCATCCAGGAGTTCAGACTACCACAGTGCCTGATGAAAACATGCTGGTTTCCTTTGCCTGCAGTTCTACAACTGAGTTCGTGCTTCAGAGAAAAACTGTGGAAAAGCGCAAACCGCATCAAGCATAAAAGCCACCAAAACACTGAATTGCAGGATGAGGGGTTGAAGGAAAAAGAATAATAAAATTTGAGGCTCCTTTTTATTTGCTTTCCAGTTTGAGAAGTGGTCATATGCAGTAATTGTTTGTAACTTTTCTTCTGCCAGGAAGGCTGGGAACATACCTCTGGCTTTTCTTTTTAAAATATTGATACATATTTTAAAAGGCCAGATCTTCAGTCAGAGAGTACCAGAATTCTGAGATTCAAGAAACAACTCAAGTACTGAAAAACTGATTCTCGCATCTGTTGTGCACATAACATTCTGTGAATATATTTTATGTATGAACATGGCAATATTTCACAGCTGCAGTACTCCATGTTTTCCACAGCTGTATCAGAGCATCTCATGCTGTTTGTTTTACATCTTCTCCAGAACAAGGAAGTGATATTTTTCACTGTTTATGAATGAGGAACCATGTCACAGGACACAGAGGATTTAAACAGTAAAAATAGTGACTGAAGCCCATATCTTCTGCAATGTAAATTATTTCTCTGAATACTGCACAGCCATCCCCGTGGGCAGAGCAGGAGGAACTTGCAGTGATGGTGCCGAAACAGGATTAATACCCCTGAGCTGGACCTCTGGCTTTTGCAGTGTGAATGTAGACGAAGGAAGGGCAGGAATTTTAATCGCTCTCCAGAAATGCCCAGCTCTCCAGAGGAAAGTGGTAGGAAGTGAAGAGTGTGGGATTATCTATTGCATCTTCCTTTATGCTGGAAGGGAACATTGAGATCACTGAGGTCAGCCCCAGTATCTCATCTCCCTTGCACCCTGCTGCCTGCACTTTTATGATAAGTAGCCACACTGTCTCTCAGAGAAGCAGGCACTGCAGCCAGTCATCCCTGGCCTGAGCTACAGGGAATGTTGAATTCTGTAGATTCTGTGGCCCTCTGACTCACCTCAGCTTTAACCAGAAGCCTCATAGCAGGGATGTAAGAACTCAGTCTCTGGAGAGTCTGTTCTGTTATCCGCAGAGCTTGTCCCAGCTAATGACCCACAGTATTTGGCAGGGGGGGAAAAAAAGTAAATAAGAAAATATTTCCTTTCCCATCTCCTTGTGGATTTTCCCATAAGCTGGTTAAGTTACAGCTTCTGCTACATCACACATGTACCTTTTCACTTTAGTGTCTGGTCCTGACCTTTGCTCATGGCATTCAGTCTCCCATGCACACCCTGCTTACTCTTCTTTTGTAATTTATGGCACACACTGTACACCCATTTCCTTCTGCTCTTAACTCTCCTGCGTGTGTTCTTGTTATCTCAGCTGCTCGATAGATTTGCCATATTCTAGCTAGCTTCCAAGTCCGTTCTTGTTAACAGCCTCTCTCTTGGACAATATTCCACTATTTATGAGGGATTCATCCCAATCTGTGAATTCACATACCTTGATACGACTTAGCCTGGCCTACAGCCTTCCCTCTTGAGCAGGGGTGGGGAGTGATATCCATGCAATATTCAGGTCATGCTTGGATTTTGGGATGTAGAGCATTCATCCATTTTCTGAGGCTGTCAGCCAGGTTTCAGTGTTGAACTTTTCCAAATTGAAAAATCAGCTCTGAAAATGACTCCTCCTAAAGGTTTGCTCCTCTGCTGGAAGCAGGATAAATTTGGCTTTCTTTGTTTAATGTTGGGAAAATTGAAGAAAATGCAGGCTCCAGTCAGCCTGTGAATCTTTTGCAAGTATTCCTCCTCCATGCTGTCTTTGTAGAAAGTCATCACAATGGTCAAATAATTTCTACCAAACTTCAGTTTCCCGCTCTTCCAGCAGTCTCTTTTGCTTCCTAACAAACACCTCAGACTGTTTCCTTCCTTTTCCTCTGTGGGAGAGACAGGACATGAAGGAGAGATCTGGAAAACTTTCAGCTCCTGATGAGGGGCTGGGGACCAGGGTAAGAGGCAACTGCGGGAGATATGGAGACACAAGGGTGCTGTGTCAAGACATAAAATGCAAGGTGGTCAGTCAATGACTCCAGCAGACGAAAAGAAGCTCTTAGCTGAGCAGTAGCAGGGTTGAGCTGTAGAAAGAAGGCGGATCCTGTAGTGATATCTAGCCTTGGCTTGTTTAACAGCAGAAAGGCTGGAGAAAAATGAAAGTCCGTAAGTAGACTTCTGAGATTCCCATTTCCCTTTTTCTCTTGGCCTTATGTCTCCTGGTCACAAAAGTGAGTGTTAATGGGGAGTGTTAATTGACAGCTGGCTGAACATGAGCCAGCAGTGTGCCCAGGTGGCCCAGAAGGCCAATGGCATCCTGGCTTGTATCAGAAATAGTGTGATCAGCAGGACCAAGACAGTGATTGTCCCCCTGTACTCAGCACTGGTGAGGCCACACCTCAAGTATTGTGTTCAGTTCTGGGCTTCTCACTACAAGAAGGACATTGAGGTGGTAGAGCGTGTCCAGAGACAGGCAATAAAACTAGTGAAAGGTCTGGAGCACAAGTCTTATGAATAGAAGCTAAGGAAGCTTGGGATATTTAACGTAGAGATGAGGAGACTGAAGGGAGACATGATCACTCTCTATGGCTACCTGAAAGTGAGTTGTAATGAGGTGGGAGTTAATCTCTTCTCTCCAATAATGAATGATAGAACAAAAGGAAATGGCCTCAAGTTGCAGCAGAGGAGGTTTAGATTGGAGATTAGGGAGAACTTTTTCACCGAGAGGGTTGTTAGACGCTGGCACAAGCTGTCCAGGGAGGTGGTGGAGTCACCATCCCCAGAGCTATTCAAAAGACACACAGACGAGGTGCTGAGGGATATGGTTTAGTTTAATGACGGGTTTGGCGGTGTGAGGTTAGTGGTTGGACTCTATGGTCTTAAAGACCCTTTCCAACCATACTGTTTCTGTGATTCTATGAGACCTTCACTGACCAACTTCCTGTGACGAGTCTTGTGTGTGATGCAAAGGATCTGATGAAGCACAACACTATCTGTCTTTGCTGTTAGCCTCAGAAATCCGACTGTACTTTCTTCCTCCACGGTCTCTTCCTCTCCCTGCTCACAGATGAAGCCCTGTGTCAGACATCTGCCTTTCTACAACTGGCCAGGAAGTGATGAGGATCTGTACAATGATTGTGTAACTCTGCCTGTGTTTATCCAGATGGCTTTTCTGTGGCAGAAGTTCTTTGAATGATGAATGCGTTCTCCTCTTAGGACAGGATCCATTTCCTGGGATACATCACCTGGCTCTTTCTTCTCAGATCATTTCTCCGAGCAGCTGTCTCACATTTCTGCTGTCTTTTGGTATTCAGCTGAGGTTGACTGCAAGTTTTGAGGTGTGGGAGAGGAGGGAGAGAGGAAGAGGAGGGAACTCCCAGAAGAAAATCAAGATGTAAATGTGTCTCCACTTCAACCGTAAGTGTAACTGAAACCTATAGAATGGTACCTAAAGTAGCTTTGATCTTACTGCCATGTGTCCCTACATGAACAAAGCTGGAATGATGCTGGTATCACATGAAGGAGACTGAGCATCTAAGATGGGCCAAGGCAGAGAATGGTGAAGACCAAGCTGTGGTAGCTTTGCTGCAATGTGTGTATCTCCCAGCTTCCTTCAAGCTTGTGACCACATTCACAGAACCACAATCTTAAGGGTTGGAAGGG
>WBNH01009530.1:0-95051 GCA_013401255.1 Urocolius indicus
CATGTCAAACCATGACATTAAATATAAATACCATAAAATATTTATAAATAATGAATGCCCAATTGATCACACTGTAGAGTTTTACTGGAACATGTAGATCCTGTTATTAATCTGGCATTATAAGACATTTAAAAATTTTTACCACTGATCACTAAAGACAGTTGTCTGTTCAAGTATGTTGTCTTCTGGAATAAAAAGTTAAAAAAAAAAAAACAAAAATAAGGAGATGGAAACACCTTTGTGATTTATGCAAAATCTCTGAAACTGTTTCTGCCAGTGAGTGTGCTGATAAATGTTAACAGATTCTCTATTTGTTTAACATTCCTCTGAGGAGGGCTCAGGGTGATTTAAGCAGTCTCATATATTTAAGGTACGGCATTAATATCTGGTCTGCAACAAGAAAGGCAGGGTTACAGATGGCACAGTCATTATCCTTGTAGTTGATAGACTGTCTTCTTTAGTAAAAGTTTATTCATATCACAAAATACTACATTTATTGAAAGTCTTGATTTAGGAAAACATAGTGTGGCAATTGCATCCTGCATTGCAAGACTCATGACATTACAGTCAGTGTCTGTTTTGCCTAAGTTTGCATGCAGTTTGATATGTATCAGCTTTTTCTTAAAGGAATCAAAAAGCTTTTTACAAGATTCATACTTCCCCGTTCTCAACATATACACACACAGAGGCATGCATTCGTACTTACATCCTTGGATGCTGTTTTCTAGAACATTTTTCCCTGTCAGTAATACAGATGTAATGAACCAGGCTTCAATTATTATTCCAGTTGCATTCCTGTTTTCCAGAGAGCATTTGGAACTGTTAAAGTAATTTAAAGTCTTAGATTATTGCCTTTTTTGTCATGAATATCTGTTACGCCTTGCCTGCATGTGATGGGCATCTGATTTAAATGAGGAAAGCCGAATCCATGACACAGAGGCTCACTTTTATCACTGTAGACAGACTGAAAACTGCTACTATAGAGAGCCCAGTAGACCAAGTAATCCCAGTAAGGTTATGCAGAGGTGCTGGTTTTTTCTAAATCAAACATTATAGAGGAACAGTTATCATTGAGCATCAGCTGTGGGAAAATCGGGCTATCAAAACTTAATGAAGTACTCAGTGAGAAGAGCTAATGGAGATTGCTGTGTGCCCATGTTTTGATTCCCCTGCAATTGCCAAAAACCATGCATCAGGCTGCAGGGGGACAGTGTTCTCTGAAGGAGGACTTGGAGAACAGATTACCTAGAAGCTGTCATCTTTCTTTTGGGTGAAATGATAAAGTTGACAGTCAGACAGTTTTAATTTTGGATGAGCTAGCTCAGAGGTTGCAGAAGTTATAGGAACTGAGGCGGTTGCAGCCCGTCATCTTCCCTTCTGAATTACCTTTTATATAATGTAGTGCCTGCTGTGTTTAAATGAGATTACCCCTAAGAGATAGTCATTCCAAAAACTGGGTCTGCTGTTTATTAATAGATTCAAATAACTTCCTCTTAGTCTTCAAGTCCACAGGCTAACTAAAGATTTCAAAAGAAGGTCAGAGATTCTGCACTGACACACAGCTGAAATACATCACATAATTACAGAGGCCAAGATGAGTTTTTCAGATAATGTCCTGAAGATGTTGACAACTTTTGATGACTACTACCTTCAGTTTGGGATGCTGGTCAGCAGCATCTGCTGACTTGAATAACTACTGACAGGTCACCGTCATTCTGTAGAATTCACAATGAAATATTAGGGAATTTCAAATCATAGTCTGTTTTCAGAATTGCTAGAAAGGCTTCAGTACTTCTCACACAACATTGATTCAATGACTGTTACACACACAAACAGAAATCTTGGTGCATTTCAGCTAAGATCCACAAATGATTATTCCTATAACTGAGGGATCTGCTAAAAGAAAACCAGAAAATGTCTGTTAACATTACCACTGAGGCCACGTTTTTCATTAGATTTAGTAAAATGTTCCCAAAGTACAAAAATGAAATCCTCTTTCATTGTAATGTATTTAAACATAATGTTATTCACTTGTTTCTGCAGAGGGGTTGGGAAGGTCCCTTCCAACCCTACCATTCTATGATTCTATGCTTCAACTACACATTACTCGTAAACTCCCTTTTTCAAATAGTTTTTAAAAGAGAGACAAAAGTGATGCAACACAAATAACTGAGTGCCTGATGATCTTGTTTATCATACCTGTTTCTCCATGTTTTACTCTTCCTTACCTGAGTTGAGTAAAAACCAGCACTTGTCACTTGGGGATTTAACTGCTTTGAGTATTTCTGAATATGGCATGTTACCGGAATTTTTATGTCAGTCTTAATTAGCTGCTCTGTTTGCCTTCATGTTTGCTAGTAAATGTAAATGCAGCAGGCTGACAACTACTATTGTCACTGAATCCTTACTGTCTCTTTCAAGTAGACAAAGATAATTATTTCTTATCATTTCACTGAAGTTTCACAAAGTGAAGGTCGAGGTATAAGAAGCAATATTCGGTTTGTGCTTTGAAGCCTTGGCCTCTCTGGCTAACACACCACTTTCATACAATCAGTGCTGGAGTTTACAGTAGCCAGCTGCGGGGGTGCTGCCACATACAATATTAGGCATGAGGGGCCACAGGAGAAAGTCAAGACAGGAAGATTAGAAGCTTACATCCCCAGAGCCTTTTAGTGGTTGCAGCTAAATCCAGTGAACTATATTAAAATGAATCTGACATAAAGGAATAGAAGGTCTAAAATTTGGAATGCAATAGGTTAAGTGTCTTAGAACATAAACATCGGGGGAAAACCTCTTTTCTCTCTCCAGCAATGAAGATGGATTGCCAATATGGAAACAAGTCAGAAATCCCATAGCAGGGGAGCAGAATTTCTTTAGCAGATTCCTTCCAACAGACATGATTAGAGCCCTTGATCTTCTGTGTGGATCTACGGCCACTCAGTTATACCTTGGGGATTTTGGTACTTCTCATACTTTAGGAAAAAGGAATCAAATGGAGAATGCATATTTAGTTGGCATGAAGCTATTTGATTGGGTTAATGTGACTAATCAGTGACTTAGAGGCCCATGGTCACATATGTAACCAGTGGAGAAGATGAAGGACAAGGAGAAACTGCTATGGAATACATCCTACTCCTGATGTGCCTGGAACTAAATCCTACTGGGTCATAGTCAGTGATAAGATCTCCAAATTTTTAGCTATTGAACTAGTAATTTTCATCTGCTGTCCCTTCTACGTAAGCGACTTCTAAAAGCAATAAAAAGGCATCTTTTGGCTTCTTACTGCCACAAGCTTCTTCTCGTGGGCCATTTTCTCTTGCACAGGAAGACACAATAAGAGATACCTGTCCAGCTCCTCCATTGCTGCTTATTCTGTAATGTATGATGATTTATACTGCAGAATACCATGCCATACAGAGATTTCAATATCACAGTCTTTTATACAGTGCACAAACTTCTCTCTGCAGTGCATTAAGTGACGTATTCCAATATCCATATATAATATTCAGCAACAATATAGAGCCGGAGTGCCTTGCTCATAGCCTGCGGTTAGGTGAAATTTGTAAGGGCAATTCAGTTACTAATATATGTCATCCTCTTTCCTCAGCCTTTTAAACAACGAGCAAAACACACATGGATCATCCTGGCAACCTGCTCAAAGCAGTTCTTATCCCAGGTATATACATGTCAGGTGATAAGGGATCATCCTGGTGACCATATTCCTCACTTCCTTCTGCAGTCATCTGCAGTTTCTTCAGATAATTTATAATACACACTTTCAATATGGAGCAGGGGAGTGCTGGACTGGGACCAGAGTGCAGCTACTATTATTGTTATTTTTATAGTACCAAAGCTACGTATCATTCTCTCTGTTCTTCCTAGGAGAGCTGACAATCCAATTTAGACATAATGTAGCAAAATGAAATTTAAAACCCGTCAAAACACAGGGCAGCTGGAAGAGGAGTGAGGCAACAGCACTGCAGTTGCATGGTTGGGTAGCAAAGGCTAGCATGCAAATGCAAATTTAGCAAAAAAAAATTTATGAGGACAGAATAAAATATATCTATATCTTTCATATAATGAAATTTAGTAATAATAATAACAGAGGTCTGTATAATACACCAAATGATGTTGCTCTGTCTATTAGAATGTCCAGTTCAGATGAAATAAAAGTTAACAACTGATCAAATCAAATTAAAATATAGAATCCCCAGCATACCCTTTCATTATGCTTTAATGGCATATAAAAAGCATGTACTTAAATAACCAAATGAATCTGAGCAAATCTTTATGTACAGATGTCATGGACAAAGACTTACCTCAGCTTTTTACAATATTCTTTTGAAGAGATGCAAATCTAAAACTAAATCCAAATGTATCATTACTTAGGGATTTTATATCCTGAGAGCTGAATCAGATCATTTGTGAGAGAAAAGCCAGCCCAGCATTAAAGAGATCTTCCAACTGTACATCCCATTTAAGTGCACATTATGAGTTTGTGTATAAAGAACAAGACACAGCTGAATAGTTGAATCAAAAGGGGCAGTAAAGCTAGACTTTTTCTGAAGCAATGCAAGGTGTCTGAAGGAATTGGCTTTGTGTAATTACTTGGAAGGTAGGTTCAAAGCACAGTCACTATCATGGTAAAATGGAATTAAATTTTGTGTATTCATTCTTTATTTCTCTGGAAAAATAAAACTATAGAAATTACTCTCTTGTCCCAGCTTCAAAATAATGGAGATTGTTTTTCTTCTCATTCAGTTCTATCTGAATTTTGCAATCAGCCTCAGAAGGAACCAGACTTGATTTTAATACTACTTCAAGGGCACTGCACAGATTCAGTCGCTAATCCACCTTTATATGTAAATCACATAAATCATTGATTTATATGAAACTGAGGGGAAGGAGATGCCTGTGATTTTGCTAGGTGGAAAATCAAGACCTAAATCATTGTCAGCCCTCAGACAACAAAAAAAATTAAAAGAAAAACAAACTCCTTCAGAATAGCAAGAGTATCCAGTTCATCACCATTCTGCAAAACAGTACCCTTAATGGTTTTTGCACTTTTTCTTTTCTATCCTGACTGTTCTTAATAATTCAGTACCTTCTTTCTTTAATCATATTATTAAAGGTAATGGACTGGTAATTCATTTTGCTTGCTTTGCTCTCTCAGTCATGTCCATTAATGAAGGCTTACTTTTCAGTGCCATTGACTCACTTATCTAAATTATTTATTTGTTTGAGCAGTTCACTGCATCAAACTTTTTTTGCTCAGTGTAGCAACTATTATAGCTCAGATTAGAACCTGATATTGATTTTCTCCTGGAAAATGTGTATGAAATGGATTGTGTTTTAAAGCGCCAAAAGTGGTAAATGCAGGGCTGAGGAAGGTATAGCTGAATAGATAACCATAATTCCTCTTTCTATAGCAATTTTTAACGTTTTTATTTCTCCTTTCCATATGGAATGAGTAAAGACTTTTGAAAACCCTTGTGGTACTGAAATTCCCATGAAGAAGGTTGTTTCCTGCTGGTTAAGAGTACTGGCCTAAAGTACAGAATAATAGAATCATAGAATCACAGAATCATTTCAGCTGGAAGAGACCTTTAAGATCGAGTGCAGCCTTTGTAATAACCCTATCAACCACTAGATCATTTCCCTAACTACCTCTACAGGTAGTTGTAGAGAGTGATAAGGTCTCCCCTGTGCCTTCTTTACTCCAGATTAAACAGCCCCAGATCCCTCAGCTGTTCCTCATATAAGACATGCTTCAAATCCTTTCCTAGCTTGGTAGCCCGCCTCTGGATCCTCTCCAGCACTCAATGTCCTGTGTATGAATCTCAGATGCACATTTTTTGCTTTTTGCACTCAGCACAGATTCATCATTCCCTGGTCACTCAAAATCAGAAAAAAAAAAAAAAAGAAAAAAGAATTTGGATGTGTTCCCCACACCCATACACTGAATCATCACCTCCGTAACACTTCATGTACATCTTCAACGAAAGAACATGTATTAAGAAAATTTCTTTCGCAGAAGATATTTGAGCTATTTCTCTTGTTTCATTGATTGCCATTGTCTTGTTTTTCTTGACTCCAAGAAAACCAAAGTTGTTTGTGGGGTATATTGATGTGGCTCAATTTCATTTTATCCCCCTTTTCCCCTCTACGACCACGCAAATAAAATTTCCTTCAGCTGCATGCACAAATTCTTTCACACTGTTGTCTTCTTCTGCCCCTGTCTCCTTATAAAATCTGTTTAAAGAAGTTAATTGTTTTCAGTTTTTCACGTAATCCAATCCAACCAGGTGTCGGGAAGGTCACAGCACTTGCCTAGGGTCCGACTCTCCACTGGATGTGAAGAATCCAGTCCTACTCCATGTCAGTGATAAAGGAGACTTCTCTTTATTGCAAACAGGCTTCAACTTATACACAATACAGGCTTCAAGCTGCTTGCTTGGCAATAGCTGATAGGCCAACTAACAAGAAGTCACATCTGCATGTTTATCCTACTTGCGGTTTCTGTGATAAGCGAGCTTCACGCCTTGCAGTTTCACATACTCCTTCAGGTTCTGCTTTGCTACATTCTTTTAAGCTTACAGTTTCTTTCCCACACAAACAGCTGCCTTCATATCTATACTCTAACGAGCAACTCGTCCTTGACGATTCTTCAGGCCCACTGTTCCCATCTCAGCAACTAATGTCCTGTCTACGGTCTGAATCGTGCACTAAGTCCATGCAGCTGGAGCCAAGGCTGTCCTGGCTTAGTACCACCCCCTTTAGATTTATCTGTGGAATGTGATTAGAAGAACTGACAGAACTTGTACTTTCTTTAATGTTTGTTCATAAGTATTATGTAACACTGAGTATTATGGTGTTTCAGCATTTCACAAGTAATAATGAATTTTATTTTAAAGAGTATTTTGATCAAGAAAAGATTTGCGCTCTCCATTTTACAGAAAGAAAAAGCACAGTGGTAGTCTAAAAGTCATATTTTTCTCTGTACTAGACTACGAAACCATTTATATGTGGAAGATAAATGATATTTTTCATCAGATTTAATAATATTTACCTCACCTTTGTAACCAGTTACACATGGCAGCAAGATCAGCCTTTAAATAATTCATTTGTAGTGAAAAAGAAATCTTCAGCAAACTGAGAAACATTACCCAGGTCCTTAGAGTATATCATATTAAGAAATATTATTTCTAAGTTTACAGTGTATCCCAGTGTTGCCTCGTAATGCAAATAATATGGAGCACATCCCTTTCCTCATTACTGCTGGAGTACTACAGATGCAACAAATAAATTATTTTCCATTTGTCAGCACAGAAACTCATGTACGTATTATCAAACCCTGTCCAGTCCATATAAGTCTGTGCTTTCTTAGCCTGACATCTCCAGCACTTTTCTATACTTGAAAACATTGAGAAGAAAAGTGTTTTGATAATGTTTGATGAGTTTTATTAAATACTTGTTGAACTTAAATGCCTTCTGAATACTTGGGAAAAGAGTGTTAAAATATCAATGCCATAACTTTAAATTGGTGAAAGCTCTCTATGTAAAATTGTAGTAGGATTCCATTAGAGTGGATTCCTTCACAGCCACCTCTTGCACAGCAGCCTTCCCTCTACACATACATTAACTCGAGATGAAAGACTAGACATGACACTGCTCATCTGGACTTTTAAATGTTTCTGTACAAAAAGGTCAGCAATATGAAAAAAACAATCAAAATGAAAAATAGGTAGGAAAAAATACAGACATTCACTAGTACCCTGAGTGCTATCTCATGCTCCTGCTCCAAGGAATTTCAGTGTTCCCACATTAACACAGACATGGTGCAGCTACATAAACTGGGTTCAGGCTGCTGTGAAAAGACTCGTGTGAGAAAGAACTGTAAGAAGGGGGATAGTAGCACTCTGCTTGCTCAGATACTGCTTTCAAACCCTTGCCCTTGGTCTCTGCCACTCAAGTGTCCATGTACCCCACTGATCTAGACTTGACCTTGACCCACTGTCATGGTTTAGCAAGGAGCAGCTTTTGCTTGGTAACAGGGGGAGCAGGTTGCAGTGAAGACCCGGTAAAGAGTTTTTGGACTCTCCCCCGGCTCCTGGGTTCAGACCCACCTCCGGCCCAACTGGGCCAATCTGGCACCTCTGCCATAACTATTTATTTAGGGACAGGAATTTGAAGTGCTCAGCAGGAGGTGTAAGAGTGGTACAAGATGGAGGCAACCATGCGGACCTCACAGTCAGAGAAGGAGGAAGGAAGGAGGAGCACCAAACCAGAGACCCCTCTGCAAGCTGTGGTGAGAGTGCAGACTGTATCCCTGCAACCCATGCAGGGACATGGCAGGACTGAGAGCCACCAGCAGCTCCATGTGAGTGTGCCCAGACTGGTGAGAGACTGTGTGAGGAGGTGGCCATGGCACAGGCTGTGCTGGAGAGCCTGCACGCCACAGAGCAGCCCCACACAAGAGGCAGAAAGGAGGAGAGACAAACGGCAGGAGCTATCAGGAATAGACTGACTGAAACCCCCACTCCCTGTCCCCATGAGCTGTTTGGTGGGGGGAGGAGGTAAAAAAAACGGGATCAGAGCTCTGAGCCCAGGAAGAGAGGAGGGCTGGGGAGAAGGTGGTCTTAAAGGGCTGGTTGTACCACTCTGTGTTGTTTTATTTTGGTTATGTTTTGGGAGGTTTATGGTTAGGGTTTAGTTGGTGTTGCATTAAATTATTTTCTGTTTTCTTCCCGAAGCCAAGTAGCCTGGTCTGTTTTGTCCTAGACCTTAAGAGGCAATCAAGCTCTCCTTACCCTTTAGCAATCCTCAGGTCTTTGGTACTTGAGACTAATCATGGTCTTTTGTTCCCTGATGGGCCTAAACCATTACACGCACTGACTCAAATTCCCAGCTTGGACTTGTACTTTTTTCACCCCTACAGATTTGTCTGGCAACTCCCAAACTGTTGGCTGCCCCTCTTTGCTGTCACTGGACTTCGTGTACCCTTTTTATTTGGGTACTACTGGACCGGACCTGTGTTAGTGCAATCACAGCCCTGCACCTGCCTTGGGTCACCCTTGGCTCCTGGCTCACTTTCCCTTAGAAAGCATCCTGCTCTTGCTGCTCCCTGACATCTTCGTATGTCATGAGAAATCCAGGCCTAACACACAGCCCCGCCCTTCAAAAATGAGAGAAGAAATAGAAGACAAACACAGCAAAAGATAAAAAAAACATCCTTTGCAGGTCACCTTAGGCATTGCTTTTTGGCAGAAACCAATTTGAGTATTTATAGCCAAGACAAAACCCATTGAAAATGCAGCTCAAAATGGAAACACTGACCCTAACCTACTGCAGGGCTGGTGAGCACCACCCCTGTCTAAGTACTTGTAAGCTGCTTGCAATAAAAAACCCTCTTAGTTTCAGTCCTCCAAGTGTCAGTCCTCTGTACTGGTTAATATTATCAAGGGAATCCTTGCCTGACAGAAAGTAATTTAGGATCCATTAAATATGATTACTTGGCCTTGAAAATGATGGATATTGAACAGAATTATAGGATCATTTTACAAAAGAAAGGTCTCTTTTACATCCTTTCTTGTGGGGTATTAAATAAAGTCTGAGAAAACTCCTAAGGGATTCTTGGCATTTATAGGTTGCATTTATGAAAAGAAGGATTGATATTCATATTAAAACTCTAAAAATGGAACAGGGTGATGTGGCAAGTACATGGACAGCTGTGACATGTCTAAAAAGTGAGTGACGTGTTCACCAACTGTTTTCCTTGCTTCAATTACACTAGAAATATGAAAAGTGCCTTTAATTTCAGACTAATCTTTCGTGTTCTCTATTGCAATATTAAGCCCAAGCGGTCTCCTAAGTTCCCTCTACTTCTTACCATATCTTTATTTTTAACTGAAGTACTTGTGCCAGGTCAGTGTTTTCATCATACCCTTTACTAGCTATATGTTGAAAGTGAGATTGTATAGAGACTTGTTATGTTTATGCTGCATTAACTGAAATCTAATCTTCAGAAGACTATTTTAGGTATAAGGGAAGTCTGACTTCTTCATCACTAAAGGATCTGCCCTAAAATTCAAACATATAATGAAAAAAGACAGATAGTTGGATCTTCTTCACATTTCTCCCACTTGAATTTCAGATCAAAATTGATAAATTGAAATCCACTAACTTTTTTTTTTATTCTTTTGTCCATAGGTTGGCTAACTTTTTCTATGGACAAAGCTGGAAATATGGCCCCAAAAATTAGAAAAACAAGGTTTATGGATGGCTCCCCCTGAAAATAAATCCTTCTGTAGAACACAGGGAGTAAAAGGGAAAAGAAAGAGAATAAAATACAGAAAAAATAGGTCTTCTGCTTTGATATTCCTCATCTCATTCTGTTTCTACACAACAAGCTGCCCTAGAAACCACAGTGTCCTGAAACACTCATCTTCACTCTAATCAGTCTCTGTAAATAGAGGTTCACCTTACAGACAGAAATTCCATATGCTTTACTTGAATCTCCCTCATTAACCATGAAGCAGCAGATTCAGCATTAAGACAAAAGGCAAAAATTCAGCATCTACTTCATAGGCATAAACAAAATCACAAGACATGGCCAGCTGACAAATCTTGGCTTACATGCTTTGTATTTTGAGATGAGGAAGAGCTTTAACATAATTTAGATGTAAAATTTTCACGCCAGTATTATTGATGGTTTTTTATTGCAGTGTGTAAGATGAGAACATTGGGCCAATATGACATTGTTGATGTATACTTTGAACCATTTGCATACACTGGCATCTAAATTTGAGTTATTTTTCAAATATTAATACATTAAATCACCTACCTAGTTTCTTAGCTCTGACCATGTGCAGTGCACACCTGAGACAAATTTGACCACTTCCAGAGGCAGCCCTTCTGCAACTCCATGTTACATGTGATCATTTGTACCTGTGCAAATATGGCACAATATTTTATGAGACTACAATGCTTTAATTTATACTGACAACAGCTGCTACATACATCTAGAGGTGGGCAGATTTCAGGAAATTTCTGATTCTATGGTAAAGTAGGTTAATTCTGACCTGTTTACCTGGTAAAACAGCAACACTCAGCAGCCTCAAACCTCAGGCACGCATCATGTAATACCACATAGGCTTAAATTCCAGTTTTGCCAAATGAGAGCGGAGATCTAAACTGGGATTTTCCACATCTCTTATGAATGCCTCAGCTATTTGTTTGTTTGGCAAAAGGGGCAGTCTCACTTTCCTATTTCAATCAGGAAAACACATGCTTGATAAGAGAGATCTTCACCAAGAAAAGGCTGTGATAAAACTGATAGATGGCTCCAAAATATTACAGTTCTAGTGAAGGAGCATTTCTTGATAAAAAAGGGGTTTCAACAAGCTGTTCTTGACGAGTTCAACTTATGTAAGCTTTGCTTACATAATTTTGATGACCTTATACTATGTAAGAAAATGCAAAATAAAGGCTCTATATTACTAATTAAATTTATACAAAAACATTTCCTGATAGTATTGTTATAATTTCATAATCCTTAGCATGCAAACTAATTCTGTACTTAACTTCTCCCTTTTTTAAAGGAATCTGTTAGTTTATATCTGGGAATATTTAACAACACATGATGTTTCCTTCTCATTTTTCTCTTTACCACATATCTGTAATCTTCCGGGAGACAACAATAACTGAAAAGTTCTATTCAGCCAACTATGGAAGAAGATGCAGAAGAATAAAACACAATTTTGGTTATAAAGAAAGGAGCACTAGGCAGCCTTTGATCTATGTACCAAAAGTCTTTCTTAACTGTGCTGCAATGTATAGAAATGCACATAAAACTATATTTTTAATTATGCATGATTTAATTATTCTTTAGACAGCAATCTTAGTTAGCCAGATTGGGTCAGATGGCAACACTGACATAACCTTCAAGTGCAAGGGGCCTGTATAATCAAATTTAAGAACAATTGTATAATCTTATCCATTAAGCATACTGTCACAAGTTGTGCAATGGGAAAGTAGATGACAACAATGTGCAAGGAAAATAAATTGAGATTAACTGATGTTGTCTGTCATATATATTTGGTAAATCTGAAGAATAAAACATGACACAGTTTTCAGTGTTGTGTACACATTTTCTTTGCACATTCTTTTCATGTCTCAGTTCTAGAAGTGACCTGATGAGAAGCTACAACACTCAGACTGAAGAGAACAGCATTTCTAGTTTAGAAATGTGTCCTCTGCCTCACTTGCATGCAGCAAAATAGTATCCCAAGTTTACAGTTTCAGGCTTTTCTAGGGGTACATCCACATTTGAAATTTGCCTTTTTTTTTTTTTCTGAGAGTTAGATGATTTGCAGAACCAGCTCCCACCCTGCTGTGCCCATACATACACAACATGTTTCATTCTCGTTGTTGCGATGACACCGCACTACAGTACTTTTTAAAAGATGCTGAACACTGTGGTCATACATTATCCTGCAGTGCTGGGTAACATACATGTATTGTGAGATTTATCCCATTTTGTCTTCATTCTAACTTTTTTTTCCCTCTTTCCTAAACAGTGCAATTTTCAAGATACTAGGAGGAGTCATGGAGAAAAATATGAAGACCTTTTATTCTTCACAATGATTAATATAGATAAGCTTCTGAAAAAATATCTGAAGTTGTGCTGGGACATTAAACCAAAGATTGTGAAGATATAAATGAAGACATGACTCAGCAAACATTGAGAGGAATCATATGGTCCACTGAGGCAAAAGCACAGGATAGTGCAAAACCACAGTGAAGAGCAGTAAAACTGTTACGAATCAGTCAACTCAGACTATTGCTGTTTAGCAGGTAAGTATGGCAGTGTGTTCCTAGTTATTCACTTATTTGTCTTGAAATTAAGATGTTTGTGACTACTGAGTGCCTTTTCTGTAACTCATAAATCTGTGTAAAACATAAGAGGTTCTGTTGGTTTGTGGTTATTGGATTCTCAAAATGTACTAAGGCAAGAAATGGGATACATGAAACCATTTTTCTTTCACTCTAGTTGTCAGCATTCAGTAAAAGAAAGGAAACCTTCTCTTTGGACTGGCATTTCAGTTTCTAGTCTTTCTATATCTTGTATTGGCCTTTTCCAAGTGGCTTCTAGGTGCTAGGATTTTCTTCTTCATCTGTTCATTGGCTGAACTTCTACAGGTTATGAAGTCATGTTCTTGAAGTTATCAAGTTGTTACTACAGAAAAGAGGGTGAGGTTATAACAAATGTCCCATATAAAATTGCAGTTCATCATAGGATGGCAAATTTGTGTCAGGCTTTGCTGGACCAAAGACAGGACTCTCCGAAGTGAAGAATCTTCAGCTTTTGACTTACTGAGACAAGAGCCCAGGAAGTTTTTAATATTTTTCTTCTCACTAAGAGATAAAGCAGAGGAAGTTGCAAGCTAAGGAATGCATGAGGGTTTTTCAGAATACCTCTATGGCAGTGACCACACTACTACGACAAGCTGTCTTGGTGTGAGTTTTGAAGCCAAACATGTCACTTATCCATATTGTTTGACTGCTGGGAAGCTTTCAGTGTTAGCTCTGGGAAACCAACTCAGTGCTACTAGTAAGAAAGCTGCTTCTTTTGGCTAACTCAGGGATGTACGATGTACTTTTTTTGTGAAGGACAGTTCTGCAACTTCATGCTTAAGCCTGGCATTGTGCTTATGTCACCAATGTGTACAGTGATATCAGATGACTGATGCCAAGCAAACAAGGCAGTTTGGACTTTGCTCTAGAAAAGCTCCAACATTCTGGGCAAGGGTAGACAGGGTTTGTGAACAGGTGGAGTTCAGATTGTCAAAAATGGAAATACAATTACTTCTAGATTTCAAGACGATCATACAGAGCTCTTAGCATTGACCAGACATCCAAGCTATGTTCCTTTGATCAGAGGACTTCCAGAATGGTTAAACTACAAGTAGAAAGCTGACAACTTCAATAACATATAGGAAAGAGAAGACTGAGGGGGGATCTTATTAATATTTACAAACATCTAAATGGTGAGTGTCAGGAGGTTGGGGCATCCCTTTTTTCTATTATATCTGGAAACAGGACAAGGGGTAATGGGATGAAGCTGAAACACAAAAAGTTCCATTTAAATATAAGAAAAAACTATTTTACTGTCAGGATGATGGAGCAGTGAAACAGGCTACCCAAAGGGGTTGTGGAGTCTCCTTCATTGGAGGTCTTCCAGACCCACCTGGACTTGTTCGTACATGACCCGATCTAGGTCGATCTGCTTTAGCAGGGAGGTTGGACTAGATGATCTCTAAAGGTCCCTTCCAAACCTACCATTCTATGATTCTGTGGAAAGGTAGACAATCTATGGAAGGGAGGGACTGAGACCATGAAAAATTCCTAACTCTGAAATGCAAAGGGCAGTAGACAGCCGCAGGCTGGCATTTAGGTAGAAAGGTTCTACACTCTCATGACAATTCTGGAGTAGTCAAGGACCCAAAAGTAAATTTGTAGGCTGACAAGAGTGCCCACAATAAATTATGATAATTGGAAGACTTGGAGGGTTTGTGAAATTTTTAAAAGGACTGTTTTCTTAACTATTTTTGCTACTTAAGAGGAAGGCAATTGAAAGACCAAATCAGCAGGGTTAAGCACTGTGAAATGGAAAATATCTTTTGCTTTGTGATTCAATCCTACAGATCTTATACAAGTAAAAAATCTACCTTTACAAGCCAAAAGTGTATTTTTTCCAAGTTAGTAATTTTATACTCTGTGCAATATGACTTTAGCTGACATTAAGCACATGTATTGCATTTCAACCTATTACTTTACAGAAGTACTTAGGCTACTTGTAACTCTATGTGAGACTCTTAGTTCCTGATTTTCATAGTAACTTTATGATGATTACTGTACCTGCAGAGACCTCTACTGAGTTTTAGAGGACTCTGCACAAGTGCAGGCTTCTGGTTGTGGAAAGGCTTGCAAGAGTGCGTCTAGATTGTTACTAAACTCCTGATCTTGAAATTAAAAACACTTAATTATTAGTTATCCTGGACCATCTGTATCCCGCTTCATTGGCACATAATGATGTTTCCATACTTCCTAAATTACAAGATCAAATCTAACTGAAAACATTTCTTTTACAAATCAGGGTAATCGGAGCTTGATCAAATCAAGATTCTCTGCAGTGCAGAAAAAAATCCCTAATTGTTTTGATGACCAGCTGTTCTTTCGTGCACTTACCACTTGCCAAAAACAAATGTAAATAAATTCTAAATTAGAACCAGATATAATTGATTCAGTAATCATTCAGTATTATTATTATTATTATTATTATTAATATTATTGACATTTATTACCCAAGGATTGTCACAGCTACTCTGTCCATCAGTAACTTTTAGTATTGTGTTCCCAGCTCTTTTATTTCTTCTTATCTAAAGCTCTGGTCCCACTAAAACTATAAGCCAGTTTAATTGCTAGTTCCTTTGGTCTTTCAAACTTTCTTCTGCTTCAACTATGGATTTGTTTATTCTCCCTTGTAATAGTTCAAGTGCGCTTCAAAGCTTTAGCAAAATCATTCCAGAAAAATAAATTATAAATTATAAATTAAAAGCTCAGCCCTAAAAAAAATGTAAAAGTTAGTTGCTGTCTATGTGGGAAAATTTAAGTCCTTGTAGATTTAGATCAAGATTTCTAGTGAAATCATAGGCTTGAAAAGTTACAATAAAGTTGGATTCCGTGTCTCACCTTAAAAGTAAATGATAAAAGTAGATAGGTAGATGCTTATGCTTCCTTGACTACACAGACCTCAGAAGTGAACCTATCCACTTCAATACCAGAAAGCAGTTTTAAAAATGAAGTATTACAAGTCTGTCACATAAACCTTAAACTTGATAGCAATATACATAGAAATGACAAACAGCTGAGGCTAGAAGGCACCTCTAGAGATTACCTAGCCCAAGCCTCTGCCCAGAGCAGTCAGAGCAGCTGGCTGGCTCAGGGAAAGGTCCAGCCAGTTCCAGATTATTTCTAAAGATGAAGACTCCACAGCCCCACTCAGCAACCTGAACCACTGTTTTGCTACTGTCAAAGCACACACACACACACCCCAAAAAAGGGCTGGTTTTTTTTGCAAGTTAGGTGAAATTTCTTATGTTTCAATCTTGTTCTTTCTGGGACCACCACAGAGAGCAATCTGCGTCAAACTTCTTTACCTCCTTCCATTGCATATTTCTTGATGTATGATTGATAAGATAACCACTAAGTCTTCTCTTCCTGAGGCTAAGCAGTCCCAGCTCTCTCAGACATTCCTACAGTAACAGATGGCCTTGAATCATGCTCTTAAGATGATCTTAATAAAAAAAAAAACAAAAAAAAAAAACCAAAAAAAAACAAGGAGGACCCAGGAAACTACAGACTGATCAGCTTTACCTCCATCCCTGGAAAGGTGATGGAACATCCTGGAAGTCATCTCAATACACATGAAGGAAAAGATGGTTATCAGGAAGACTCAACACAGGCAAAATCCTGCTTGACTAACCTTACAACCTTCTATGAGAGTATAACTGGTGGCTAGTTGAGGGGAGAGCAGTGGATGTCATCTACCTTGACTTCAGCAAGGCTTTTGACACTGTCTCCCACAACATCCTCATCAGAAACCTCAGGCAGTGTGGCTTGGATGAGTGGATGGTGAGACAGATCGAGAATGGCTGGCTGAATGACAGAGCCCAGAGGATGGTGATCAGTGGCACAGAATCGAGTTAGAGGCCTGTGGCCAGTGGAGTTCCACAGGGATCAGTTCTGGGGCCAGTCTTGTTCAACATCTTCATTAAAAAGATGGATGAGGGAAAGAGTACCCTCAGCAAGTAATAGCTCCATGCACCAGTACAGGCTGGGGTGTGACCTGCTGGAGAGCAGCTCTGCAGAGAGAGACCTGTGAGTGCTCATTGATAATAAACTGAACATGAGCCAGCAATGTGCCCTTGTGGCCAAGCAGGCCAATGGCATCCTGGGATGCATCAAGAAAAATGTTGCCAGCAGGTTGAGGGAGGTTCTTCTGCCCCTCTTCTCTGCCCTGGTGAGGCCTCATCTGGAGTTACTATGTCCAGTTTTGGGCTTCCCAGCTCAAGAGGGACAGGGAACTTCTGGAGAGAGTCCAGCGCAGTGCCACCAAATGATGATGGGACTGGAGCATCTTCCTTATGAGGAAAAGGTGCAGGAAATGAGGCTGTTCAGCCTAGAGAAACGGAGACTGGGTGGGGGGGCTCATTAATACTTGAAAGGTGTATGTCAAGAGGATGGGGAAACCCTCTTTTTCTCTATTGTCCACTGATAGGAAGGACTAAGAGTTATTGACAAAAGCTGGAACATAAAAAGTTCCACTTATGGAAAAACTTCTTTCCTGTGAGTGTAAGGGGGAGCCCTGGCACAGGCTGCCCAGGGAGGCTGTGGAGTCTCCTTCTCTGGAGATTTTCAAAACCAGCCTGGATGTGTTCCTGTGTGACCTGACTGATATGATTCTGCATTAGCACGTGGGTTGGACTAGATTTCTAGAGGTCCCTTCCAACTTCTACCATTCTGTGGTCATCTTTTTTGGACTCATTGGATGTTCCAGCAATGAATCCAGCAATAGACACAGTACTGAGGACACATTTGTTTTCACCAGCTCTGTTTTTGTTTATATTTATTTTACTGGTTCCATGGAAGGAAATTAATTCTATTTCACTTAAATTCATTTTCAGCTTCATTCCTGCATACACACATATACCTTGGCAAGATATCATACAGTGTAATATTTTAGAGTTGTAAAGATGCTTTATCACACAGAGGCCACCTGGACTAGCAAATGACACCTAATGATCAAAGTCAGAAATGAAAACTTCCATGTTATACATAGCATGTGCAATTTTATGTTGCATTTGAATCTTTCACTTCTAGATCATCAGAAATTCAGCTAAAAATGAAACAATCTACAGGAAGGAGGTGAAGAGAAGGGAGACTTTCTATGGAGTATATCAACCTGTAGATTAATTAATACATTGATTCCATTTGAGAGCCTACGTGTACCTGTCTTCCCACTGAGGTACCCACTGTGCAATCAGTGGTAATTTAAGAATCAATTACTCATCCGTAGTAGTTAAATTTGTCCATTTAAACAGATACAATTGATGGACCCTGCAACTAATTTCAAAGCAGGGATTCTTAAGGGATTCTGGAAAATAAGGGCTGTGAGGCAACACTCTGTGAGATGTTTACTCAACAAATTAACATCTAAATAAACTGGTTTGTGTATTGTTTTTAAAATGCACTATACGAGATATGAACTTTATCTTGAAATATACTGCTAAGCACAATAAAATATATTCCTATACAAGGCCAAAAAGTTAATGGAAGTGATTGTAGTTAGCCACAGCTATATCTTAAAGGTACTGAAATGTAATTTTTCTTACATTTCACATAACGAAATGTGCTGCATATAAAATTTCATCATATTCTTTTTAAATTTCTCCTTTTTGATATGATGCTCTAGCTTTTTATAAGTCTAGATGAATAAAGTTTTCTTTTTTTTGAAAATTTTATTCAAAGTTGCTCATTCTGAGCATAGACAAAGAATTCATGGAGCTTTTGCCACACATAGTGCTTAATCAAATAAAATATGATGCTTGCATGTGTAGAATACATATTTCTGAGATCCATAAACAAGTATCTACCCTCAAGGCAAGTCATTGTTATGCACCAGAGGGCTTTAAGATGGACTATTTGTTAAAAAATAAAGTAGAAAATAGGACAAGAGAAAAAGGGAGAAACCTAAGACTAGCATGAAATGCATATTCACAGTTTTAAAAGTCTTTGCAGTTTTCTTCAATTAAAGCCAATTGCAATTTACTTTGCAATTTACCCCGAGGTGGCATTAATTTACACATTAGCAAGTTACATACTGTTATGTGTCTACTTAGCCTAAAATTCAACAAAAATAACACCAAATTGCTGTAACACATTGCATATACAGCACATGTTTAAAGTAGGGAACACCTTACAAAAGCAGACACGACATTAATGATAACGTGTTGCAGATACCTTACGTGTTGCCACTGCAACTCATGCAACTGAATTGCCAACTGACAGTTTGTAGAGGCATCTGTACAATATTTTAAGGCAAAATCTGATGATGTCTAAAAATTAAAGACAATTTAAATTTATTTGAAGGAGGTCTGGTTTTCCATATCAATATACTATAGCATATACCCACAAAAAGAGTATTTCCTCGTATCTTGTTAACATTAAATTGAGATGCTAATACCTACTCCAAATAGTGTGCCTTCTATAAGAAGTAGAGTAATATGCATTCAGAATAGTAGGGTAAAAAGTTACAAGCATAAGTTATTATAGCAAGTGGGAAATCAAATTTTCTTTCACAAATGGAGGGACAATTCAGCATTTCAGGATCTTGAAATTCAGTTCTAGCCACTGAAACTGTAGTATTGTCTCATTTTTCTTTAAGGAAAGCTTAGGAAATCTTTCATTGGGTTTTCTTATGTTTTCTTTTCTTTGAAAAAAAAAGGAATTTAGGAAAAAAAAAAAATCTTACATATAACACTATAGCTAACATTAGAAGGAAAAAAACAGCTGGAGAATGGTTACAAGAGTGGCCTGTAATCATTGCACCCAGAGTAGCAAGCCATCAAGATCCTACCATAGATCTACCTACAGCTTAGCAGGATACCCAGATGAGGAGGCAAAGCACATTGAGTAAATCCCAATGATTTGCCAAAGTGGTTAAGGATGGGGAAAATAATCATGATCAAGTTAGAAAAAAAGCATATCAAAAACCAAGATGTGGGAAGAAGGTGTAAGCAAATGACTAAAATTGGTTTAGATGTAAAATAAATCTAGTTTCTACTCCTTGGAGGTCTTGCATTGATGCTACAATGTTGCTATGTTATTTCCTCAAACCCTGCATATTTTATTCATTAGCATGGTAAACATAAATAATCAATTCCCTATATTCACAAAAGTGTTTTCCACAAAACTTACTGATTAATTCAGCTGTTTTGGTATAATTGGGCTAAGACTGAATTTAGTATTTTCAGATTACACTTTGTGATATCTCCTAGAACTATACAAGCCAGATTCTCAGCTGGTACACATTGCTAAAGCTTCATTATAATCAAGAGAGCTGCAAAAATCTACACCAGCTGTGGATCTTTTAGGTTAGTTTATTATTGGGCACAAGCAGAACTCTGCTGCTTGCATTTGTGCTTTGGATCTGACCAGAGGTTTCATGAAGAACAGACTGCTAAGATTGCATATACTTTAAAATGAGACACTTTAAAAAGAAAAAGATATATATGATCAGGATATATCAGATCAGATATATATGATGCAATTATGAAACAACTTTTGGAACAGCTTTATGAGATGCATGTGGCAAATATTATCCACTTTGCAGAGCTAGGAAATTGCCATCTAGAGGCTAAGTGGCTTGCCTGCGGTCAGACATTGTTTACAAGCTCTCAGCTATAAGCTGTCCCAATCCTCATTTTAACCACAAGGCTTGGCTATCTTTCAATGAGGCTAATAAATGATTGTATGCTATTGCAGTAGTCATCAACACTTCATAAGCTGTTTCCTTGAGAATTTAAGCTTAACTGCAAATAACATTTGTTCTGTATTGTTAAATAAATTTGGCTTATGTGTTGCAAACTATGTCAGACATTGCTATGTCAGACTGGTGATGAGACCCATTTTATTTCTATTACTGTGAAACTAAAAAGTAGTGATTGTTATACAAAGAGGTGTCTCTAGATATCAAAAAATATATCAGAAGGACATGTGAAGTTCTGCAGAGATACCAGGGCCTGCATAATTATCTTATGCTTAGGCCTGTAAATGCTGCCAACTTTTCTTTCATTAATGTATATAAAATTAATGAGTAAGCAATTTTTTGTCATGTAGCAATAGGATATCTATCTTTATTCATCAACAGTGGGGAAGAGCTGATGAGTGTCTCTTGATCCAAAACCAGACCAAGGATTATCAAATTCTATGTTTTGTTATTTTTTAATGAGTTGCCATCATACTGCAATTACTTGTACTACATAAGCTACATGTCAGTGTAAGATTTCCAGGTTAATTCATTTTTTAAAAAAGGAAGAGAGGCAGGAAGAGTTCTGCCCTAGGAGTAAGAAGCATAGGATTGGGAGAGGATGAGGTCTTCAGCGCAAGGTAAGTAGTCACTAGGTACCTACAGCTTTTATTGGGGCTGTTTAGAGCAGGCTTTTAGAAATGTTAAAGTAATTTAAAAGCAAAACCAAAACCAAACAAAATATCTCAGCAAAGAAATGTGGGTAAAAATTTCTTTCTGTGTTAGTGTTGACACCAGCCTGAATGAATGAAGCGTCATCCTGAATATTGTCACTGAACACATGAAGGAAAAGATAGTTATCGGGGGAGTCAACATGAACTTACCAAGGGTGAATTTCCTGTTTGATATACTGTTTGTCCAACCTGATTGACTTCTGTGAGGGCATAACTGACCGGCTAGATGAGGGGAAGAGCAGTGGATGTCATCTACCTTGACTTCAGCAAGGCTTTTGACACTGTCTCCCACAACATCCTCATCAGAAACTTCAGGCAGTGTGGCTTGGATGAGTGGACGGTGAGATAGATCGAGAATGGCTGGCTGAATGACAGAGCCCAGAGGATGGTGATCAATGGCACAGAATTGAGTTGGAGGCCTGTGGCCTGTGGAGTTCCACAGGGATCAGTTCTGGGGCCAGTCTTGTTCAACATCTTCATTAAAAAGATGGATGAGGGAAAGAGTACCCTCAGCAAGTTCGCTGGTGACACCAAACTGGGAAGACTGGCTGATTCCCCAGAAGGCTGTGCTGCCATTCAGCAGGATCTTGACCAGCGTGAGAGTTGGGCAGAAAGGAACCTCATGTGGTTCAACAAGAACAAGTGCAGAGTCCTGCACTTGGGAAGGAACCACCCCATCCACCAGTACAGGCTGGGGTGTGACCTGCTGGAGAGCAGCTCTGTAGAGAGAGACCTGGCAGTTCTGGTCGATAACAAACTAATCTTGAGCCAGCAATGTGCCCTCATGGCCAAGAAGACCAATAGCATCCTGGGATGCATCAAGAAAAATGTGGCCAGCAGGTTGAGAGAGGTTCTTCTGCCCCTCTTCTCTGCCCTGGTGAGGCCTCATCTGGAGTCCTGTGTCCAGTTCTGGGCTCCCAAGCTCAAGAGGGACAGAGAACTTCTGGAGAGAGTCCAGCGCAGTGCCACCAAGATGATGGGACTGGAGCATCTTCCCTATGAGGACAGGCTGCAGGAACTGGGGCTGTTTAGTCTGGAGAAGAGGAGACTGAGGGAAGACCTTATTAATATTATAAGTATCTAAATAGTGGATGTCAGGAAGTTAGGACATCCCTTTTTTCTATGGTATCTAGCAACAGGACAAGGGGTAATGGGACGAAGCTGGAACACAAAAAGTTCCATTTAAACATAACAAAAAACCCTATTTTAGGTTCAGGTGAGGGAGCCCTGCTACAGGCTGCCCAGGGAGGGTGTGAAGTTTCCTTCCTTGGAGGTTTTCAAAACCCTCTTGGATGCATTCCTATGCAACCTGATCTAGGTGGACCTGCTTCTTCAGGGCATTTGGACTAGATGATCTCTAAAGGTCCCTTCCAACCCCTACTATTTTATGATTCTGTGAAGCCAAAATTTGGGCAGATCTTTTCTGAACTGTTTTGTGAGTAGCAAGGATTTTGATCATGCACGGGTTGGGAAAGAAAGCTGAATTTACACCTTGTAAGTTGAGTTCCTTGCTGCCAGCCAGTTCTCTGCTTTTTTGTAGTCTTTACTTCCAGAAAAATTATTCAAATAATTTTGAAACACCCATGCAGCTTTGAGTCTCCTCAGCACACAACATTGCTTCTTGAATTCCCAGTAGGGCTGGGAGAGAGGGTTTAACACACAGAGCAGAAAGATAATACAAATTACTGCAGCCCCCTTTCTGCTGGATGCTGGAGAAATGCAGTGGCAATACTTTCGTTGTTCTATGACAATGCAAATGTCCTCTATAATAATATCTAGAGTATATCTCCCTATTATATCAAGGGCTCCAGCCTTCAACTGATTTAAATATTTAATTTGTCTGTTCTGCCCTCTCCCATTCCTCCCTCTAGGAGTCAGATTCTAACTGCACCTATCACACAGAGGTGAAATCTCAGAAAAAAGACAGCTGAAAGAAGAGTATGAGTGAGCTGACATTCCTGTTTCTCTAAGAAATTAATGTTTCATATATAAATAATTATTTTTGTGTAGTTCCAGTCTGCATGAACAAAAGAAAGAAAATAAGGAAAGCTCTTAGGGAAAATGCATCTGTATTAAAAAAAAAAAATATACCTTTAATAAAGTGTTATCTGATAGAATGACTTTTTTTTTGTCTTCAGTGTTACAAATTCACTCACAAAAATGGTGTAATCAAGGGGTGGGGAGGTTGCTGTCCTTTTTTTTTTATGTGAATATTTTTATAAAGTTTAAAATTTGACTAATGGAGTCCATATTGAACTCTACATATAGGCAGCCGAGTAAAAACTTTTTTTTTGTAACTCTAAATTCTCTGTCCTACTGGGGCTACAGCGTAACCAGCCTCATCGCTGTTCTTATGTTTTATTAACAGATTTTTATGGTTAATCTCTTACACTTTGCCGTCTTATGAGGTAGAATCAGAGAATCATAGAGTGCTTTGGCTTGGCAGTGACTTTTAAAGATCATCTGGTCCAACCATCTGCTATGGGCAGGGACATCTTTCATTAGACCACATTGCTTAAAGCCCTGTCCAACCTAGGCTGAACATGAGCCAGCAGTGTGCTCAGGTGGCCAAGAAGGCCAATGGCATCCTGGCTTGGATCAGGAACAGCATTGTCAGCAGAAGCAGGGAGGTGATCATTCCCCTGTACTCAGCTTTGGTGAAGCCACACGTTGAATACCGTGTCCAGTTTTGGGCCCCTCTCTACAAGGACACAGGTGCTGGACAGGATCCAGAGGCGGGCTACCAAGCTAGGAAAGGATTTGGAGCATGTCTTATATGAGGAACGGCTGAGGGATCTGGGGCTGTTTAGCCTGGAGAAAAGAAGGCTCAGGAGAGACCTTATCTCTCTCTACAACTACCTGAAAGGAAGTTGTAGCAAGGCAGGGGTTGGTCTGTTCCCCCTAGTAACAAGCAGCAGAACAAGAAGTGGCCTTGAGTTGCGCCAGGGGAGGTTCAGGCTTTATATGAAGAGGGATTTCTTTACTGAAGGGGTTGTCAGGCATTGGAACAGGCTGCCCAGGGAGGTGGTGGAGTCACCGTCCACGGAAGTGTTTAAGAGGCGGTTGGATGCTGTACTTAGGGAAATGGTCTAGTGGCTGATAGGGTTGGGACAAAGGCTGCACTCTATGATCTTAAAGGCCTCTTCCAGCTGAAATAACTCTATGATTCTGCCTGTTATTTGTAGATAACAAGGTGCCACCAGTGGCACAGAGCCAGCGAACAGTCCCCGCCTGGAGCGAAATCAAGGCGAGAGCCTTGGCGGCTTCGCCCCGCCCCAGCGCGGCGCCGCTGAGCGGCGGAAGAAGGCGGAACGGAAAGCTCCGGCCCGGGTTTCCCGGCGTTCCGGCGCTTCGGTGCCATCCGGGGGGAAGCGCTTAGGCGGCAGCAGCCCCGGGAGAAATGATGAAGGTGGAGATGTCGTAGTTGTTTCCTTAGGTCGCTGCCTTCTTCAGCCCTAGTAGTCGCTTGCGGCTCCTCGCCTGCGCTGGCCGTCAGCGCCGCTGGTGGCCGTGCGGCGGCCGCGGCGCATCGGCGGGGCGCCCGCTCCCCGCGGCGGAAGCCGCCCCCGGCTGCCAGCCTGTGTGTTCGCGGTCTGCCTTCTGTAAGAGCCGCCTCACTCGTTGCTTTTACCTGAGTCTGAGTGCGTCCTGCTGTGGGGGGGGGTGTGTGTGCAGAGGACAGGCGAGTGGTGTCGTTCCCGGGGGTCTCGGGGCCGTTCAGCAGAAGTTGGGTGTGTTCTTAAACCAGCCCCGCTTCACCGTCCTGTCGCTTTTCTTTTGTGTTGCCTTACAAAATGTTTTGAAATATGCGTGGAAAAAAGGGGAGGAATGAGAGGTGTTGGCTTTGAGGGGAGGTCTTCCTGCACAGTTTATTTTTGGAAAAAATTCAAAACTGTAAGGACGATAATGTACTCAAAACCTCTCTGCTACAGTTTGAAACCATTTCTAGGCATAATTGTCTTGTGGAACAGCTTATTTCCATTTTCTTTAAAGCTGGCTCTTATGTTTGACTTCATTAGGTTTTTGTTGTTGTTGTTGTTGTTCTTTCAGTCAGGTTTTCTCTTTTTTAACTTAAACCTTGCCAGTTACTTTAATCTTCTCCTGTACGTTACATACTTAAGCTCTGATCATTCTTGATCCTCTTCTCTGAATTCATTCCAGTTAGTTCATGTGGTTGACTCAATTTGAAGGACATCATTCAAAACTGGATAGAGTACTCATCTGAATTCTAAACAGTAGTGAATAGCATGGAAGGCTAATGTGCTGTCAAAGCTTTGCTTCTGTTTACATGTCCGGCTATGGATGGCGTGCTGTTGGCATATTCAGCTTCTGTTTCAGCAAGACCCCAGGTCTTTTCCGCACAGCTATAACCCAGTAAGTTGTTCCTCTTCCAGGTGATTGTTTATTAAGATCTTGCATTTCTTCTTTATTAAGATGCCCTTCCCATTTTGTTGGTTTTTTTTCTTTTATGTTCTGGGTTTGTTTTTAAAAACCTCCAGCTCTCAGGTTAGTAAAGACTAGATTCAAATTCAGAATTTTCTTTTATCAGGTTTCCATTTTGTTACAGCTTGCTGCTCTCTGTAATATTTAAAAACCATAATTTTACTGTCATTAAATAACACTAGACTTAAGAAGACCTCCGATGGTTTACATCTTGATTCTTTTTTTCTACATGAACTTGCAGCCAAGGTGAACAGTGTCAATTTAATATTAAATGGGACTTATGCCACAAACTAAATCTTTACTACATAGGGATTTATGTTGTCTGACTTTAATTAGAACAAACTTAGGTACTTCTAAGACTGGTGGGAGATGATATTCCAAGCTTGTGTTTTGTCATTTCATCTTTAGCGGGAGCATGTTTATTCCTTAGATATGCAAAGCACAGAGCACCCTGAAATAGATGTGGACAAAGCTGTCCTTAGTAAATAGGATTTGAAAATATATTTGGACTGCACAGTAATGCCCATCTCAGTTCCCTACTCCTTCCCTGCTCATCTGAGCCTTTAGTCTTTCACAGGGCAAGAAGACCACAGCAAGCAGCTCTGTTACGCTTTTGAGACTTTGTACTACAAAGCACTTTCCTCATTCACCAGATAGAATCTTTGAAAAATTCATAAGCTAAATACAAAATCCCTTGTGTAATATGCCACAGCTGTCTCTTACTTCGAACTTTTTTTCTTTGCATGTCACTATACCGTTTGAGCATTTTCCTGATGTGTAAATTAGATCTGTATGACAGTTTGTTAACTAAAATTCATCAGTCTTTCTCGAGAGGTCTTTTTCTTCCTTGCAACTGGAGGCTGCCTTGAGCTGTACAGAAACTTTTGGCATAGCTTTTCTTTTTTTCTCAGCCTACCTGTCTCTAGCTTCATGGTTGTACGAACTAGAAAGCATTTGGTGTCACACACTTACTGTCTTTAAACTCCCAGCTTTCACAGGATGTGACAACAACTGGGAGGAAAAGCAAACACTCCTAAGAGTGTTGTGTTTTCTTGCATTGTCTGAAAAGATTGAAACTGAGTAGCTGTTAAAATTCTTCAGGAAAAAGAGACTAGGGAGAGACTAGGGAAGAAAAAGTTGACTTTTTCAACTGCTTCACAGCATTGGTGAATCCTATCTTGAACTATTTCAGTGAGATTAGGTAAATCCTTGGCGTAGTGACAACTGCATCTGAAGTATACATCCAAATGTATTTAAGGCCCACAATTATAAAGGAATATATCTGTTGGAGGTGGAATGATCCTACCAGATGACCAGCTTTCTTTACTGTGGGAAAATCTCAATTCACCAGTTATTTTCAGTCTTTCAAGTTTGCTTGAGCTGCTTTCTAGCAGTTCTGTGAATATTTTGATAGCATTTAATGCACTTAGGTACTTGAGAAGCTATTGTTTCTGGTTTGTAAGTCATTGTGCCTTAGCTGAGACACAGTAGTTTGCCCAAGTGTGTTTGGTCTGTGGAAAATTCAAAGATGAAAAGTATTTCATCATTTTAGTTTGGACTAAAACATTCATTATGATGAATGATGATAAAGACCTTTATATTTATGATGACTTCAGAGTATTTGCACAGTTAGGTAGCACAACTCTGATAGTCTAGCTCTGCGCTGAGACAGCGCACATAGTCTGTGTTCATCTCTGTTTTGAGGGTTATACTCATTCTGGTCGTAGTTTATGGTTTAGTGTGTTAATCTAGCTGACTGGTTCTGGTGTTTGCTATTTTGAGATAAGTAAAAAATGATTACACTACTGTATACAGTTGATAACACTGCAGAAATGTGAATAGTAGCTTTAACAATACATTGAAAATAAGTATTTTTACTTCTCATTAACACTGCATTAATTTAATTTTTTGTGATGAAGCCCAAGAATCCCTAGTTTTTCTTTCTTGCTCATCTTCATAAATGTTATGTCTAGGAGTTAGAATTACTGCTGTAGGGGAGAAGTTTATTACAATAAGTTCTTGCATGTTTGTTTGTTTGTTTTAAGAATTAACTTTATTTGTAAATAACACAAAAGATAATGTGGCTGAACTGTATATTATTTGGAAGTATAACTGTGTTTACAGCACACATGACAAATTGCTTTTTTTATTCTGGAAAGTAGTCTAGTTTTTATGTATCATGTAACACAACAAGTGGTAATTCTGAAAGCATTTTAAACTAAGTTAAATCAAGAGTATTCTAATTTAGGTGCTTTTGGTCTCATGTAGAAAAGGAGACAAACTTTGGCAACTATGTATTAATATCAGCTAAAATAATATTCTATTTCTCATTTTAGGAATCTGTGGGATTTAAGAATATCTCTCCTAAGAAAATGTGCTGCTTTTACAGCCTTCCATCATAGCGTGCAATTGATGGTTTCACTTGAAATTACACATCCGAAGAAACTTAACAGCAGGCGAGCTGTAATTGCTTTTTAAAAATGTTAAAAGTTCAGCAGTGTGTAACAGCTGACAAGATACCCAAGAAAAAGCCATACACTTGTGATATTTGCTGTAAACAGTTTGAAACTCCATCAAAATTAGCTAGGCATTATCTTATACATACTGGTCAAAAGCCGTTTGAATGTCATGTATGCCATAAAACATTTAGGCAGCTAGTCCACCTAGAGAGGCATCAGTTGACTCATAATTTGCCTTTTAAGTGTATTGTTTGTTGTAGAAACTTCAAAAACTTAATCACTTTCTTAAAACATCAGCAGCTTCATAATGAAAATTACCAGAATGGTACCAAGCAAGCAGAGAACTGTGTGAATTCGGAGCAGAAGAGGGCCACTTGTGGCATATTTCGATGTTCTGTGTGCTGGAAATCTTTTCCAAATAAAGAGAGATGGGTGCTGCATAGTTGTCTGAAGGCAGATCATCTACATGGTGCTAGAAGGAGAAAAAAAACTCATGCTTGTGAATCATGTAACAAGGTATTTCCATCAAGATCTAAGCTAGAAAGACACTTCCTTATTCACACTGGCCAGAAACCTTTTGAGTGTTCTTCGTGTGGTAAATCTTTCAGACAGTCAACACACTTGAAAATCCATCAGCTCACACACACAGAAGAAAGGCCATTTCAGTGCTGCTTTTGTCAGCAGAGGTTTAAAATACACAGCAAACTTTTGAAGCACAAACAGCTCCATGCCAGAAATAAGACTTTTCCCAATGTTGTATGCAAAGCAAAGACTCTTAAATATCCCAGACCACACAACCTCTTGGAAGGAAAGAGGGATACTTTTGAGAATGCTGATACTTGCGAGTCACAGGAGAATGACCCACAAGATGTTCACTCAATTTACATTGTACCCTTTCAGTGCCCAGCATGTGAGCAGTGTTTTGAAACAGAACAGGTTCTGAATTTGCACAAATGTTGTTATCTCAGAAATGGTAGAAGGTCAAATAACGGTACAACAGCATGCAGCCGCACAGTCAGCATGAGAAATAAGATCCTGACGAAGCTGAAATTTACTGGAGGAAAGGCAACAGATTTTTCTCTGACTGACAGAAGAAAAATAAAATCAGGTCACTTTAAAAGTCTTGACCTGCTTACAGCTAGAGATCAGCGTCCTGATGAGCATACTTCCACTAAAGCTTTCAAGGATTGCCATAGCAAGCTTGACAGGCACAAGGCACTTAGTAATCGGATGAAAAGAACATTCACTGTGCCGTTACCTTGGCAAGAACAGCTGCAACCTCACGACTTTGGAATTAATTTAAAAGGTATGCTTGCTGGTGAAAGCACGTTAAACACCGATGATTCACCAAATAATAAAGGTGATGCTTTTTATGGTTCATCAGATGGTGGTTTCTTTGATAAACCAGAAGTACTTCAGCGTGCTTTTTCAGCTTCTGCTAAAAATATACGTGATGGACACAAAGCATGTAAATGTGACAGATGTGAAAAAATCTTTCCGTCTTCATCCAAACTTCAAAGGCATTATCTTATACACACGGGACAGAAGCCCTTTGGTTGTAATGTTTGTGGGAAGACATTTAGACAGTCAGCTCACTTAAAAAGACATCAGCTCACCCATACTGAAAAGAAACCCTATAAAAGCCCCGTTTGCCAGATAGAATTTGAAAACCTGAACGAACTTTTAAATCATCAAGGAGATCACACTGAATTTAAGCCTTCTCAGCCTGTGAGTTACGCGGGTTATTCTCAAACACCTTCACAGACATCTGGCTTTCAAGAATTTGAGCTGATTCAGTCAAACCAAGTAGCTGAAATCAAAGTTGAAATCGAGTCAGGAGACTTCGTTCTTGACACCAGCAGCAGAAACACACAGCCATATTTGTGTAGTAAATTGTTGGAAGCAGAGCAAAGCTGTTACAGCTATTGTCAGGATTTTTCTGAAGGTACTGAAAAAAGTGAAATTGTTAACAAATTGTACCAATGCAGTATCTGCTTTAAAGCTTTCAAATCTCCTTCTAAGCTCGAAAGACATTACCTAATTCATGCTGGACAGAAGCCGTTTGAATGTTTAGTTTGTGGTAAAAACTTCAGACAGGCCCCACATTTGAAAAGACATCACCTTATTCACTTTAAAGACAGCTTAAAGCCGAGTTTCACAGAGCAACAAGCAGAGAATGTATCATTATTATCAAAACTGGACAATGTCTTATGAAATTATATATTAAAATTTTTGGTTGCATAATTCTTAAAAGTCTTATGTTGGACTGAACAATGGACTAAAGGAGACCATCTTTTTGTGTTATGGAGATGGCCTGATGAAGAGTTAATTTTCTGTCTTCAGAAATGTCTCCTTGATATAATTTGTGATGAATGTGAGTGAGAAGGTGTTTAGATCAAAAAACCCCATGCAACAGAAAAGCCACTTTGCATTTCTTTTCCTAAATTAATTTTTAAATACATTCTTAGCAGCAATATCAGTGCTCCATGAATTGGGTATTTTAAAGGTTACACCTCTTCCTGTATAGCATTTTATGACATTATTGCTGTCCAGTGATAAAGTAAAAAAGTAAAGATAAAAAGGCTATTTCCAGAATACAGGTTCTTTTCCTTTCTTATGGCTCCTTGTATCATGCAAGCAAAGGACACTCGCTGTAATCATTTCACACTTAAAAAAAAATAAAACCAAAACTGTTACTTGTAGGTAAAAGACTAAAAAAAAGGAAAAAGAGAAAGGGGAAAAAGTTTAATGAGGAAAGAAGTTGATGTGGCTTTATAGAACAGTTAATAGAAAAAATGTAACTGCTCTGAATACACTAGCTTGAAGGATATTTTCCTTTGTTATACAACTTCTGAATAGTTGAAACCTGGACTTTTTAATGCTATTTCTAGATGAATATATTTGTAAGATACATGGCATTCTTTTCACAGTTTAAACAGATCTTTATTTATTTAAGTAAAATGGAATTGTTATTTAAAAAAACAAGTGATTTATCTAGATTTTGCTGTGGCATGAGCTTTGTAGTATCTGGTATAAATAAACTGAATGATGAAGGGAATTTTTATTATATTTTCCCACATGTTATTCTTTCTCATTTTCAATGAGAGTAAAACCAGGAAAGATGCTCAGAAACACTGTAGTTACTGTGATTTTTGTATGACAGATGAATTCAGTACATTAGTGATGACTGTTACATATTGATATTTTTTTCTCCCTGGGTTATTTCATATTGGCAGACAGAATACTGTGTAAAATGTTTTGAAAGTATATTGTAGAGCTCTTCTAAAATACTTGTAATAAACTATTTTATTTATATTGTACTTTAGTTGTATACTTGCATACTACATAACATCCAATATGCATAAAAATTTAGGTCTACATATTAAAATGACTTTTCATGTTAAAACAATAGGTTTCAGATTTTTTTTAGACAATCGAAATATGCTTAAAGATGAAAAGATCTTTCTTAGGGAGTCAGAGTCGTTTAAAAATGCTATATTTTGAGACTAATGTTTAGAGAACAATAAACTTGATATGTTTTGAAAATGCCAGTTTGAGTGAAATGAAGGGGAAATGAAGTTACTTTTCAGGACATGTGGGAAATGTTATTGTGATTGATTTGGAAAGTAATGTAATCTTTGGGCGCCATGGGATTTCAGAGGGACAGTAAGGGCCACTTTGCTTATCTGGCTCTCTACCCCTTTTTGAGAAGTTTCGTTTCAGTATAAATTCGGGATTTTATGGGGGTTATAGCATAAAGTAGAAAGGGGCAAAGTGGTTTCTAAGTCAGGAGAAAGACAGCATTTCAACCTTAGAATTCTCTTTTAAAGGTAACAGTGAAATTCTCCAAGTACCTTTGAGAATTGGAACTAGAATGCTTTTCCTAATGTTAACAATAACACTTTGTGTTATTCATTAGAATGTTATTAATTTTATGTAATGCTTCAAGGCAAATTCAAGCCGTCATTCTGAAGTATCTTTGGTGGCAGACATTGCCTGTGCTTTTGTTAGAATGAGTTGGTGGCTAATAGTAATAATCTCACAGTAGTGAATTAGTGATTTTTTTTTTAAGCCTATATACAGAACCAAAGCAGATTGTAAACAGGAAAACAGTGAGTCCTGTGTTAATATTGAGCTCCCTCCAAGGAAAACTTCTCAAGCTGTGGATTCAGCTTTGAGGTAGCTGGAATAAAAGAAGGGCCAAGCATTTTAAAACAAGCAGAAAAATGTAAAAGTTTTGTTTTTTTTTTTAAAGTTACTATGCAATGCTAAATTCACTAGAGCTGCAGTACTAACTGATCACATTGTCCATTTCTGTCTAGGAAATATGGCTATGGAGAACTATAAAATGTTAGTAATTTTGACTGCTGTGCTATCCTTGCAATGCTTGCTGAATGTCCACACTAGCAAAAAATATATCTATTCCTTTATATGTCTAGGGAAAATTTTAAAAAGAAATCCATCGTAAACCACAGAAAAACTGTTCAATTACTTCTGTAGTGGCTTACCACCAAGTGCTTGGTTTCTCACATGTCTGTGATCTGATCTGTTATACTCAGAGCTGACAAGAAAAGTTGGTGAGGCAAATGGGAAACAGACACAAAAGAAACTAAATTGAAGTTACTGAGACCAAATTGAGATGCTGGATCTAATATTTAGTTTTTCTGTCTGTCTTCTACTATAAATGTAAAACTGTGAAAGTCATAATATTGCAATAGTAGCTAACTTGAGTAACACAGAAGTACAGTTGGATGACTCTAAAATCAATAAAGACTGGATTTAACCCTTCTAATGCCCCCTTGTAATAGTGTTCAAAATACCTCAATCTTCTAAATAACTAAAGGGGTCACGGTTCATATTCCTAGTTTTATGGATCTTTAAAGCGCAAGTTT
Source organism: Urocolius indicus (assembly GCA_013401255.1). Classification (NCBI taxonomy): domain Eukaryota; kingdom Metazoa; phylum Chordata; class Aves; order Coliiformes; family Coliidae; genus Urocolius; species Urocolius indicus. The sequence goes on from WBNH01009530.1 coordinate 33,119, forward strand.
TAACTTAATGGCCTAGTTTTATGTTTCGATGGCTATGGATGAGATGTGTGTGAGAGGCAGTTACCATAAAGAAATCTGAAATTACAGAAATTATTTTTCTATACTCTCTTATTTTATCCAAGTTGAACAAATTAATTGTACTTCTTCATATGATGACTAGTTCTGTCAAGCAACTTTTAAACAGCATATTTTTTAGCATTTTAAAAAAGTGAATCTTCAAAGTCCAAGCAAACGAAGACCCTTATGCCAACAAAATCACTTACTAGTAGAACGGGTTGTTTCTTTGTTCAGAATGTTGGGGTTTTTACCACAAATCTTTGAATACTGTTTTACTTCTTTACTCTGCCATTCCAGTTCCTTTCTGCCTGAAGGATATGCTGACATGTGGATTAGTTGTGCCATACACCTGACTTGGTTTGGACACGCAGATGAAATTTTCCTTGCAATCCTTCCAGTGTCAGTGATGCCATTTGGCACAGATCTGTGAAACCCTGTTATGTGGCTTATGGAGAGTCATGGAGCTGGTGTGTGTGCTGCCATGCCATGCCAAATGGTGCCTGACGATGTGACTGCATGATCATGTGAGAAGCTGACTGGCTACAGTGTAGACTGTGGTCTGTCTTTCTCCACTGAAAGTGGTCTGGGTATGTGAGATATTAAGACCATATGGAAATGGTGTGTCTCCAGCTTTGCCTATCCCTCATTCACTGGACATTGCACTGGGTTGTGCCTTGCTGACATAGTGAAGGAGGAGAATACAGAGTTATGTGGCCTCTTCTGTATAAAAAAAAAAGTAAATTCTATTCCTAAGCTAAAGAAACCAGCTACACTTGTCACCTCACACTTGTACTGCTAATTACACTCAATTTCTGTTGACATAAAGTGTGGAGGAATGGTTGAGGGACAATGGACACGGACCTGAAGGGTTAAGACTGGGCCCATTGAGCCCTGGCAGTGTTAGTTCTAGCTACAAGGAGTTAATGCATGATTCAGACCAAGTCCTAAGTCATACTGGGATGGCTGCTTGCTAACACATGTGGTCTTGCAAGGTCAAGGCTGTGGTGAGCAACTTAGAGGAAGCAGGATGCTGAAAATGAGGAGGATAGGTAGCAGCTGTAACCGCAAGTAGATGGAAAATGCAGACATGACCTTTTGATAAGTAACCTATCAGCTATTTTTTATGTAGACAGCTTGCAGCTTGTAGTGTATAAAAGATGTAACTTGCCTGCAATAAAGCGAAGTCTCCTTTATCACTCACATTGAGTTGGCTGGGATTCTTCCCACCCAGCTGAGAGTCGGACTGTAGGCAGGAGTCGCAGCGGTCGCGGCAATAAAGGAAAACACTATCTTCCTGGTGTGCCAGTTTGTATTATTTCTGCATTTTTTAAAAGTCTAAAGTTTGATGCTTACTACATCTTTGCAAAAGTAGCCTGTTCAGATGATTTCCTCATTTTCTACTTTATTTTGATTCTAAGATGCTCCTGAAAATACAGCTGAGCAGAGAGAGCCCTGTTAGTGATGATACAGTCCTACTAAACTGAGTTGAAATCTAGTAAGCCATTTAGACTCGTCAAATGTATCAGTCAATTTGAGGAAAATTTTTTAAGATCAAAATGTGTTTTGATTTTTTTTTGACATAGAGAGCAACCTTGGGTTAGTATCTTGGCAACCTTGTTTGCTATAGTGCACTTTATCTTGTATTTTATACAAGGCGTCAAATAGCGTATCTGATGCTAGTGCAATTAGCAGAGAAAAAACAACCATTTGCCAATAAACTAAAATGATTTGCTGTGTAATAGTTTATATCACAGTAGAAATATTTATTTTTGTAAAAGGAATTATTAAAGGTTAATACCTTACTTTTTTTGTATTACACCAGGATGAATTTTGCAGTTTTCAGTAGGTATTCCATATATTCTATATATTAAAATCCTGACATGCTAATGGAAATGTGTACCCAAAGCCCTCCAAAACATGGAGAAAGCTTTAGGAGACTGGAGTTATCTCTCAGAATCTTAGAAATGTTGTCTCTTGATTAAGTTTTGTGGTGCACATTAGATAGGCTTCAGTTCTGTCTGCAATCTGTGTTTTTTTTTCTATATGGTGAGAAAGTTTCTGTGATCAGGAATCTGCTTCTACAATAACACTGCAAATACACTCAACTTTCTTTAACATTTCTCATGCTAGCACTAGAAGAAAGGAAATTATTTGTCTTGAAATCTCATTTCAGTGATGAATGCCTTATGTTCTTCCATCAGATTTCCATCACATTATTTTTTGTTCTTATAGAAATTTAATCACATAAAAGCTTCTCATAGGATTTCTAGCAAGTATTTGTAGAGCTTCACTGACCACTGGTCCCTTTTGTTCATACCACTGTTCTGCTGCAGTTGGTAGGAACCTATCTGAAAGTTTCAGAGAATTAAACTAGCCCAGAGGTTGCTCTGACTTGAGCTGTTACTGAAATGTGTGCCCAGCAACAGAAGCCCAAGAGTGATGTAATTCCTCTATTTCCCCACCTCCTTCACAAGAGACATTGCCTGCTATTCTGGGATATAAAAGCAGCTGGGTTGCTGAAGTTACCATATTTTTCTCTAGTCAGGAGCTCAGATTTTCTACTGAAGTTACTGTACATTTTGCACAAAAATCAAGGGCAGTACATTGGCCAGAACATGTGCTAAATAAATATTTATACACAAATCAGAATACTACTGACGGCTTCTTTACACTTAAAAATTCTAAATATTTTAAGAAGCATCTGTTACTAAACTGAGGCATCACTTTTGAAAGTACCCATATTTACTGAGTGGAAGTATGCATATTTACTGAGTACCCATATTTAATGAGATGAACACAGTGACATAGGACTAGAAGAATGCACATAACTACAATAGTAAAAGCAATCTAATGTGATGGAATTACAACTATAATGAACAGGCTGAACGTTTCATTTATGTGACTATTAACTGCTAAGAAGCATAAGCTCTAATCAAAGGAATGACCCCTGTCATTGTGCCTAGGCTTTTTACATGTTGAGAGATTTCTCTGATCTTTTTTGATAAGCTTTTTCCAAATGTTACTTGCCTGGAAGCAGGTTAAATCACTATGTTTCTTCTATCATTCCAACAGGTAAGAAACACAGGAAGCTTATGGAATTGGAATGATGTACATATTATTTAATTTCTATGCCATTCATTCCCCCATGCCTTTTAAAATGAGACTTGAAATTCTCATGTTTGGAGCTTTCTGTTTCAGAGCTTTTCAGAGGGATGCCTTTCAGAAAAATCTCGTGTTTATGTGTAAAAATCAGAGAGAAAAGCTGATTTTAAAGAGAGACAGTCTCCTAAGCTTTACCTCCTGGCTTCACAGAAAGCCTACCCAACATATATAATATAGTTTAATGTCACTAGGGCTGGAATTCACCTACCCTAAGTTAAAGTATCCAGTGTGCAGTTACGTACTTACCCAAAGCTAAGCTTATGCATATATATCACTATGGTAATGCAATTATATTAAGCTAGACAACAAATTCCTGTACAGCACCCCAGATATCTAGACCTCCATCCCAAGAGGTATAGTTCTATTAAAAATCACTTGGACCATGTCAATATTTTTTTAGTTGTGCACAGGGAAAGCACAAATCAGCCACCTCCCTGAGTGTCTTTGACTTTCTCCATACTGTCAAAACAATGACAGCTCACTTTTGAAAAAAAGTAATGTGAACTTCCCATGTCCTCTGTGTTATGTACTACAAGGTCCAAGAAACACTATGGGTATTCAACACACAGAAAAGAGTGAAAACTGCTGAAGTACAGCCACATTCAGTAGTTTAGGAAGGAAGAAGAGGCTCCTGTATCTGTATCAGGAAGTAATGCAAGCCAAAGACTTGACAGCTTTGATCATGCAGGGAGCTTTAGCCCTGGCTTGAAATTGTAGAGGTGGACCAGCAGGAAAACAACCCATGAGTAGGAGAGCATGGAGCAGCATGGTAATGCTGCCAGTGAGCTGCTTTGTTTCACCAGAGCAGTGTTGCATGTCCCCGTGGAGCTGTGAGGGAACAGAGTCCTCACCCTGCAAAAGCGTTTTGACATCTTCAATTCCATCTTAGTTTAGGGGAGTCACTCTGTCCTTCCAGATCAAAGAGCCAGAAGTAATTGCTGCTGCTATAGTGCAGTGACCAAGCTGAGGCACATGTGGAATCATCTATCACTAGCACAATGCTTGCTTACAGGAGGACCAGTCAGATGATGCCTGTTCGTAATTCTAAAGGAACCTGATGATTAAAATGGGTAAGGTGTGTCATTTTGCTCCCTGAGTGCAGCACTGGTATTTGTTACCTGCTTTGGAACAAAGCTTTCTCACCAGAGTTTACACAGTTGTGAGATGGAATCCATCCCGAGTTTTCCAGCTCTCACTGCAGGGTTTATTTATGTCCAAGAAGCTGCAAGATAAAAAGATTTAATGGATAAATCTCTGTATTTGTGAGAAAGATAAACAGTAAAAAGTGAAACAACATACTAGAAGTATGTACTTTTTGAATCTAATTTCCTTGTCTTACTGAAGACCCTCAAATAATAACAAATCTTAAAATCAATTAATACTATAAATCTTTATAAATTAAATGTTTGGAGGTTTAATTGCTAGAAATTTGTAATTTTTGTAACTCTAGGTAGAACCTGAAATAACCTAAAAGGTAGATATGACAGAATATAGAATCAACTCCTGCTGGTTATCACTAGATACTTCCTGACACACTGATGCCCTGTATTCAGGAGACTATCATGGAGAAAATAGCGATGGCCATCTTACTGATGACCTTGGCTTGTATGATGCCACGAAGAAGCCAGTCAGCACTCAATACCTGCAACTATTAAGCAGATATTCTTTATTGCAGCACTGGGGAACACAGGGGATTTCTCCACCAAACGTGCCTGCCTCAGCCTTTTGATTTTCAGTTTATATTTACAGCAAACATAAATATTTGTCACATTTCCAGGAAAGGGCCCACTCATAGTCCTGTCTTGGTCCACCTGGGTTACGCCTCTGTCAGGTTTCTTTCAGTGTCGTCTTGCTTCCTTCAGCGGTCATTAGGGATCGCTGTTGGATTAAGATCCAAACATTCCTTGCAATGTATCTTTTACTCCTGGGTGCTTGAATAGGATGAAAACTGGCCTAAAAGTCCTGCCATCCCAGATAACAGTTTTGTTTAGGGCTAGGCAAGCCTTGTAATTATCAGTGGTATACAATGTCCAAACGTTCAAGTGCAAAACTAACACAATAGCTTCGCCATAACAATTTTAGGTATATACCAGTCTTGAAACTGTCAACGCTAATCAATAGTTATGTTACAAGAAATAGTTGTGTCTTTCTAATAGCTCTGTTTGTGGGCTTACAAGACTAGCAGTTTCATAAAACTATATGTGTGATTTTCTAACTAATATTGTAAGTTTTAATAAGCAAGCTTCCATAACCTAAACTTATCTACCTATGAATCATGTACAGTTTAGAAAGATGAGAAGAAAAGCATATTTTTCCTGGTTAAAATAATATAGAAAGGGAAGCATCCAAAATAAGAAGTAATTAAGCAAGAAAGCAGCCTTGAATATAAATTGGCCAGACATGCATGCAGCCTAGAAAGGGATAACAGTCTTGATCAAAAGTGGGACTTTTTAAATAATACAAATCTTCATGAATGAATTAACAGATTTTTGAAGTAAATACAACAGAAAAAAAGTGATGCCCCAAACTGCTGACATGCACCATTTATATACTTGCAAATATTAATGAAATCCCCCCTCAGTCTCCTCTTCTCTAGACTAAACAGTTCCAGTTCCCACAGCCTTTCCTCATAAAGAAGATGCTCCAGACCTCTGATCATCTTGATGGCCCTGTGCTGGACTCTGTCCAGAAGTTTCTATTTGAAAGCCAATTTTAGCAGCTTTCCTATTCTCAGCCTGTATTTATAGGTAATGAACTTAATATTGCCTTGTCCTTTTCTATGGCTGATTTGTAGCTTCAGTAGTTCCTTCCCCTGCTAATATGTATCCCTCTAGTCTACTAATGGATAGTAGAAGTTCTCTCTTCTGATGTTTGCTGAAGGGACAAGCTGTTACATTTCTACTAGTTTTGATACATGCAAACATAAGCTACGTATGTTGATTTCTATGATAGTCAAATACAGAATACACTAATCGGAAGGTAAGTTTGGGGAGGATATTGTAGGCAGTATTACCAGCTAAGAGGCAGCAACATGCTAATGCTGGCAATATACTCACATTTGGTCTTAGGTAAATCTTGCGTATATTTTTTACGCTCATCCCTGGATGTGTGTGAGCAGTTGTACCAAGTGATGGAGACAAGGCAGACACCAAAAGAGGTATGTTTGCATACTTTTCAATGCGGCTAAGTCAATCACAAAGCTACAACCTCTAGGTGGATTAATTCAAATTGAAGCATCTTAATATGTTAATTTTTATCACAACGTAAGTACCAGACAGTGTACATTGGTTTAAGCGTATCTTAAGTGCTTTGCATTTGCATATTTTTCATCAAATACAGATCTTTCTGAAGGTTTCAATCATCAGACCAGCTAATGCTCTGTCTGTGTTACTTAAAGAGTTTCTCACTAGTACTCGTTTTCATACATAAAATTTAAGTTTTCTGGATCTTTTCAAGCAAAGGCATGCAGCAGGCATATTTATTTGGACGTAGCCGCTGTCTAAGCCCATTCAAGGTACATTGAATAGGTACATCATTACTTTTTCCATTCCCACTGTACATTCTAATTCAACTTCAAAAAGAATACTTAGTTTAACCTCTGCTTGAAGAAATGAAATGGAGATCACATTGATCTCAAAACAAAGGAGGTCGTATTCAAAGTGACTTCAGGGGTATCTGCCTGGAAGTTTAAAGTACTCAAGTGGCAGGTGCTGGATAACGAGCACAGAAACAAAGCACTGCAACTTCTCCGGGGGGTCAGTTAATTTCCTCTTTAATCTGTTTGCCAAACGGAGTAAGTTAATTGCAAACCGTTTTAAGTCGTTACCAGAAGCGTTGACTTCTGCGAGCACGCGCTTCCCTTCTCCCGCCCTCCACAGGCTTCCTGAATCCCTGGGACACGTATCAGACGCGTCTCACCCGAAGGACCTTCCACGTTACATGGACTGAGCCCTTTGCCCTAAATTGTCAGTAAAACTGAAGGAATCATCCTAAGTGCGTTTACAGGGTGTCTGAAGGGCAGGCACAGGAGCAGCCCGGCGCCTCCGCTGCCTCTCTCCTCTCTTTCCTCAACCTTTCAGCTTTTCCAGCCTCCCGAGGGGCTCCTCGAGAACGGCGGAGCCGCAGAGGGCGCCCGCGGCTGCACACGCGCGGCAGCGGCAGCGGCAGCGGCAGCGGCGGCACTGCCGCAGTGTCAGAGAGTAGCCGCGAGCGCCGGGGGGAGGCGGCAGCAGGTGGCGCCGCCGCGCCTCTTGTCCCTCTGCGGCCGCTCTGGCGCCGCTCGCCCCGGAAGCGCAATTCTGCCCGCGCCTCCTCCCACGGAAGCCGCGCGGGGGTCTGGCGCGGGCGGTGGTGCGCGGCGCGGCACGGCACTGCACTGCGCGGCACGGCGCGGTACAGTACAGCGCGGCACGGCACGGCACGGCATAGCACAGCACAGCACAGCGCGGCGTCCAGTTGCTACCATGGCGGCGGCCGCAGCGGTAACGGCATCAGCGCCCTCGTCCTCGGCCCCGCCGAAGAAGATCGTGGCGCCCACCGTGTCGCAGATGAACGCGGAGTACGTGACCCAGGTAGGGCCGGCGCTGGCTGCCGGCAACAGCCGCGGCTTCTCCGCGTTTAGGGGGTCGTTGCGCTCTGTGGATGGCAGGGGAAGAATCTTTTTCTGTCCCAAGTGAGGAGAAATGTAACGCCTGCGTTGCCTGTGAAAGCGTGTACGCGCACAGCGGTTGCCAGGCTGGAGGCATTTGCGAGAGCAGCACTGCTAACGGAGTCAGCTTTGTTACAGTGTGAAAAGTTGCCGACCACAGGTTTCATACAAATGTGCTTTTTTTTCCTTCGGTGCTGGAAATGCGGCTTTCCTTCCCCTTCTGCAGCGTCAGGAAGGTCGAGTAAAGTTGATTTGGGAAACTTTCGCCAACCACCGCAAAGGAGTTTTGGTGATGTGATGCCTACAGCAAACATACTTGAAATATTGGATCTTTATATGTAGCCTCTTTGTGAAGTTCCTCGCTGGGAGCATCATCATTTACCATTTGGGGTTTGCAGTCCCCGAACATCATATTATATATTTGAGGGATTTGCTAGAAGTAACGTAAGAAAATATTATATATCAGCCTATGCAGTTGAAATTCTTACAGGGAATCAGACCTCTGTTGGAAAAGGTTTAGGCATAAAACCTTAAATGGTTGAAAAGCATTTTTGCTGCAAAAAACTAATTTTGTAATCTGTAGTTACAGTATACTGAAATTAAGCAAATTACTAGTTAAAATAGAGTTTGAGGATGGGATGTGTTATTCTATCTCTATAATGGAAAATGTATATATTTAATCTTTTACTTATTTATTTTTTTATTCATACAGTTAGCGAATAAATACTGGGCTCCACATGTGAAGAAAAAGTTGGCTTTTGATCCAAAGGTAAGTATTTCTGCTGGAGTTGTGTTCAGGTATAAAAAAAAATACGGAACAACCCTCTTATCAGCTTCCAATGGTGCTTTTATTTTATATGAGTGGAGGAGACTACTGGAAAGGTCAACAGTCGCTTAACGCCTTGTAAGTTGGTGTGCATTTGTAGTTTATAAATGTAAATACTGTTATGGAAGTGTACATTTTTTTTCTGTGCTATTTGATCGGTCTGTTTTCACCAAGAACTTACGAGATTAAAAGATTTTTGAGCATCTCATTTGAGGCTCAAAGATGTTAAAGGATGGGCTACTCTTTGGTTTCTAAGAAAGATAAAAGCTGCAGGTGTTGCTGAACTGTATGCTTCTTTCTAAAAACTTCTTCGGAGAAATTTCATTATGCAACTTCAGTGCTCTTCTGGTGGATATACGTGTTTTGAATGTTTAAAATTTGGTATGATGTATTTGGGTTTATGTTGATTTTTCTGTACTGTGGGGCTCTTCAGTGTTATGTTCCTTTTTCTTGTAGGTATTTGGCTAAATCTTGTTTTCCAGCCTCAGTTTGCTCACTTTGTAGTGTTTGTGATAGTAATTGTCTGTGATTGTTAGAACTAGGATATATCTAAGCATCTGAACAGCATCTCTATGTCATGTGATGTCAAAGTGTGCCTACTGCGACAGCACAGATTCTTTCATTCATATTGGAAAAACTAGGTAAAAGTGTCTGGATTTTGTTAAATGTCAGTTGAAAGAAACAACTCAAGTCTTGAAGACAGTTCTTGAAATTCAACAATAGGGAAAAGATTAACAGTGAAGAAGTTTGCATATCTGTTTGTCTTTTATAAAAAAGTCTCAGTGCAATGTAGGTGGTTCATGCAGAATAACTAGAACAAAAGTCCAGTCAGTTCCCTATCATTGTATGCTTTCCCCTAAGCTGATCCTTTATGAGAGTGTATGTCTCTGAAGGTTTTGGACTCTCCAGAGCTGAGACATAATTGTTACACCACTTTTGGTCAAATAGCAGTAAGCAGAGAGTGACTAATTCAGAGTAACTTTTAAGTGTATGGGATGTCTTAATGCATTTTTAATCACTTTATGAAGTATATAAAATTCTTAACCATTTAAAAAAATATTCTTTCCCGTAGGTTATTGAAGATGTATATATAAAAGAAATTGTCAAGTCAAAGTAAGTACACAAGTCACTTTCAAACATCATCTGTGTTGAAGTGGTTTCTAGTGTTTCACAGAATATTTTAATATGCATAACTGTGAATGCAGATAAATGACTTGAATGCACTTGAGTCATTTTCAATCATCACGGTATTTCAAAGTCTGAATGCAGCAAAAAAAAAGTTTATGAGCTTATAATTCTTGAATATGATGACTGGACATAGTATTGTTTGGTTCCATGGTCTGCTAGTCTGTTGTGTTTTACATTGTTTTTATTGTGGTGGTTAAAGAAAAAGCTGGTTACCTTTATCACTAAGGTATATGAAGAAAAAAAATCTATCGAGGAGTGTGCTGCCTCTAGGTTTTTGCTCTTTCCTTAATTATTATTCCCAGGTTTATAAAGGGCAAGTCTCATTTCAGTGAATTGTAATGTTAGATGGAGGTGACAAGTTAAACTGTGTTTTGTGGCTGTGTGTATAGAGAAGAATTGTACCTGTAGCTGTTTGGAGCTTTTCAGTGGTAGTTTGAGAACTGAAGAGAATTCATAGAATCATAGAGTGGTGGGGGTTGGAAGGGACGTTTAAGAGATCATCTAGTCCAACTCTCCTGCAGAAGCAAGTCCACCTAGATCAGGTCACAGAGGAATGTGTCCAGACAGGTCTTAAAGACCTCCAAGGAAGGAGACTCCACAGCCTCCCTGGGCAACCTGTGCCAGGACTCCCTCACCTAATAGTAAAATAGTTTTTTTTTCTTGTGTTTAAGTGGAACTTTTTGTGTTCCAGCTGCTTCCCATTACCCCTTGTCCTGTTGCTAGATACCATAGAAAAAAGGGATGCCCCAACCTCCTGACATCCACCATTTAGATATTTATAAGTATTAATGAGATCCCCTGCAGTCTCCTCTTCTCTAGATTAAACAGCCTCAGTTTCTGCAGCTTTTCCTCATAAGGAAGATGTTCCAGTTCACTGATCATCTGAGTGGCTCTGTGCTGGACTCTCTCCAGAAGTTGCCTGTCCCTCTTGAGCTGGGGAACCCAGAACTGTACACAGTACTCCAGATGAGGCCTCACCAGGGCAGAGTAGGGGAGGAGGAGACCCTCCCTCAATCTGCTGGCCACACTCTTGATGCATCCCAGAATGCCATTCTGTTTTATTCCTTTATGAAAGTAATCTCAGAATTGCCGAACAGGATCAGAACAAGTTTCCATTTCCAGATGTTGAAAAGAGATACCATTATGATCTGATTAAATATATAGTTGTAGTTTTCCAGATGACACTCTCAGCTTCTAGAAGTTTATGTCTTCAAAGCTATTGGAAGTGATGTCTTCATATTTAAAAGATTTCAGTGTATTCTTTTTCGTAAAATGTGACTTTACCTAATGAGCCTGCATAAACTTGAGCTTCCACAGTGTTAGAGCAGTTGATTCTGCATTCAATTGATTCTTCTTGGAAAATGGGAGAAGCAGAAATAACTCCTAGATGTCTCTACAGGTTTTGTAGTGTAAACAAAGTAAGGGAAAATACAGACATTTTGCATGCAACTAAGATGTCTATGGAAAGCTTACTTTCCTGTGTTAATTGATTACTTTTTCCTTTTTAGGTTTGCTATTAGAAAGATAATGCTACTTGAGTTCAGGTAAGCTAATTGGAATAAAACTTTAAGCTGTTTTTTTCCTAGGAACCTGCAAAGGGGAGAGACAATTGCAGAGCAATAAGTCACTTTGAAGGTGGTGCACTCATTTGTTCCTACTTACGCAAGCTTTGGATTAAGAACTTTGGAAAATTAAAAGAGGAAACCTAAATTTAAGGAGGAAATAATTTCATAAGCATAAGTAATACATCAAACTATCTTAGTTTATGGTTTTGAGTTTCTAAGTGTAAAGGAAGTACCAAAAAAGAGTATGAATGAAATAGGTTAAAAAATTGCGTCTGTAATTTGTGATGTGTTGTTGGTCCTTAAATCAGAGCTCACGAAAGTCAGAGGAAGTTTTTGGATTAAGTCTCTTACTGTGAGGGTAGACATGAATGATGCTGCAGCAGCATCTCTAACATTTTCTTCATTTGAAAGGAAATGTAAATCTGTTTAAGAAGATTATTGCAACTACTTAGGACTTTCCTGGAAGAACTTACAAAGAGTGTCTAAAATGATGTAAAATAAATATTTGATATTCTATTTGACTCTGTCTCTTAAATCTTATGAGCAGTTAGAATGAGATTATTTTTGTTTGAGAGATTATTTAAGACGGCTGAAACATATAAGTAGTACCACAAACTAGAAAAGTAGGGCACACTACTTCCCTTTCTTTCCTTGTTCTTTATTAGAAAAGATGGAGGAGAAAACATAAGCAGTGGTTTGGGGTGTGACACTAACAAATGGCATGCTGGTAGTATGACTTCTGGAATTTATATGGCCAGCAAAACCAGAGGTTTTTATCCGTTCTGTGAACATTGCCTATGTTACCACTCGGTAATACAACTTCAGTACTTTCTCTTCTGTGCCCTCATCTACTGCCATTTGTCTTGTGAGGCATTTTCTTTCTTTCCTTCTTTCTTCCTCACATCTCTGTCAAACTTTCCAGTCTTTACACACCTCTTTGTTCCTGCTCACATATATTTATCCTCACTTGGGGTCGTAATAGTATTTTTACTGAAACATATTATAGTTTATTGGAATTCCTGGGTGAAATGATGTATGAAATCCTGTGGATTTTTTAGAGGTTTTCCCCTTCCTGTTAACAGATCCAAGCTCCTGGCAAGCAGTGTGTATTTCATCTTTTATATCTTTTATATGCCTACGAAGTTGTCTTGGCTCCATCTGAAGGTGTGCATTGTGGCTGAGCTCACAGAAAGTGTAAATCCCTGTCTGACCAATACTGAGCCTTCTGCTCCTGGTTACATACAAGTTCTTGGTGCCTTTTTTCACCGTCATCGGTACTTGTCTTCACTGAAACTGTGAAGTAGCTTACAGTATAACATAGAAAAGTCAGCTGTTCAAAAAAGTAAATAGGTAAAAATGAGTTGGCTTATGAGGGACCGAGGGAACATTAGAACAGGCACTGAGAGGAAGGAAGGGCTGAGTGGCTTGTTTAGGAAGACACAAAACTTTCCACACTCTGGTGACATTTGTTAAAACAGCAGAAGGTGCAAGCACACTGTTGAGAATGATGAACGTAGGGATTGCCTCAGGACTAAACATCCTGCATAGCTTCAAGAGGGAGTTAAAGGAGGGGAGCAGTAGTTTGTCTAAGACCTCATTTTAAGAGCTTTTTTTCTATGAGAAATGTGCTATATTAATGAAGAAGAAATACTTAATGCTGGGAAGCTGCTTCCAATATCCAGTAATTGTTTTTTCACTTTCTTGAAAATAGTCATTCTGCTGATATTCAATGTTCTGTTTTGTTTGCACTGTAAAATTTTTATTGCTTTTATATGATTAGAAGCATAAAACCTCCCTTAGATGATCCCTAATTTTGTTTCATTTTCAATTCAAAGAGGTACTGAGTAACAGAAGTATTGCTATGCAGTAGTTGTGTATGAGTACAATACAGAGTAGTGTTTAATAGTAGAAATGCTGCTATACAGTAGTTGTCTTTTGCATCTTATGCTAGGAAGTGCTGCATGTAACATTCTTTAGACAAGTTTGTTTTCTTTCTTCTTCTGTTTTTGGAAAAACAACATGAATTCGTATTACGACTTTGTATCGAGCTTTGTATTGAGCTGTGAGTACTTGTTATACCGAAAGAGCTTCTGATGAATGTGTCTTCCTGATGAGAAACTAATCTGTCCCTTGTAGCAGTTCCTGAGTTTTAACAAGTTTTGCTGTGGTGACCTAGATGAGAAGTAACTTCAGGAACTACTCACAAACTATAAAGATGGCTTTAAGGAGAAGGAGGAAAAAACCCCTGTGGGTAACTGCTCTTTTAAATGAGTGGCAGATTATGTGGGTGGCAGCAACTAATGAAATGTTCTTTGTCTCTTCACAGCCAGTACCTTGAAAATTATCTGTGGATGAATTATTCTCCAGAGGTGTCCAGTAAGGCATATTTAATGTCAGTCTGCTGTATGGTGAATGAGAAGTTCAGAGAGAATGTCCCTGCGTGGGAGGTAACCAATTCCAAATACAGCTAGAATTCACTTTGATCCGCAAGTTGCAGTTTTTGCGGAGTGCTCACTTATGCTGACAGAAGGTAGCAAAGCTTGTAGTGTTAAAATTAGATGGCACCTCAGCTGGAATGTTTCATACAATAGAATCATAGAGTGGTAGGGTTGGAAGGGATCATCTAGTCCAACCCCCCTGCAGAAATCATGTGGTGTTTTAAAGTGTGTGTTTATTTTGGAGAAAGCAATGGACGGATGCAAAATCACCTAGTTCTTTCTGCTGTGTGATGCCTTCACATTGTCATCGGCATTTGCTTTTTTAGGCACTTGACAGTGTCAATTTGATCACTTTCAGAGAAGTTCTTACAGGATTTTTATATCTGTCTGTAAGAAGACACCACTGTAAATTTAACATTATCCAATAGTGTCTTGCTTAAAAGCTGTGAATGTGGTTTTGTAGCTTTCTTGTATGTGATTTTATGTGATGATCTTTTATTCTGCTTTTCCGTGTCCTGTTTTTTGTAATAATAGGTTGAGAAACTACTTAGTGTTTCTGCAAACAGTCCAGTTCTCACAGGCCATTTCAACAACATAAGCCTAGGCAGGGGTTCTAGTCAAGCATTATTTCAGAAGTACACTTACTCCGATAGTAGTACTATTACTTCAGCACTGGCAAAACACAAAGAATTAATAATTTTCTCGTATGATTATACAGATGCAGGTGATACAGATACATGTGATACAGATGATGATACAGATACCTTTTAGCATTTTAGGACATATGTGCTAGATGCAAAATGACAAGTGCCTGTTTCTTTGCATGGAGCTTAGTTAAATTTGTTCTTTGGTACGTGGCTGCCCTTGTAAATAAACTCTTTACCTGCGATAATTATTTGGTTTATCTTTTTCCTACTGATGTAGCTGAATGGAAGTTCCACAATTGTAATTAATCTCTGTGGTTTTTACTCTCATTTTACAGAAATTCTGTGCAATCACCACTTGAACGTTTCCCACAACACAACCCAGCCCATTGTTGTTTCCTGTTTAGTTTGTCCTAACCTGTGTTAGACTATGTAGAAAGCAATAGTCCCACAAAGAGCATTCTCATAGTGTGAGAGTTGCTGGTCAGGAAGATATCATTACTTTGTTTTGCTTGTGCTGCCTGGTCAGAATAAATGAAAGAGAAAACCTAATACTTCCTTTTATAGATTTAAATGAAATTAGAGCACTTAGGCTATGTTATGTGAATGAAGACTGCAATTATTTGTGCATCAGCATCACTCAAAACCAACTTCTTCT
This sequence comes from Urocolius indicus, assembly GCA_013401255.1. Lineage (NCBI taxonomy): Eukaryota > Metazoa > Chordata > Aves > Coliiformes > Coliidae > Urocolius > Urocolius indicus. The sequence goes on from WBNH01009530.1 coordinate 48,305, forward strand.
GTTCCTAGACATTCAAAAAAAAGCCAGAACACTTTCCCTTCTTTTTCAAACGGATACTGGAAGCGTCGCTGGTTGAAAATGACAGTGAATACTCTCTGCATGAACAGACAGTCCTGCTGCTTTTCCTTGATCACTGCTTCAATAGTTTGGTATGTTAAAAATAACTGTAAAAATTCCAATATTTTTATCCTGTTCTCTGTTAACAGCAACTTAGTTTGAGCAATTTCTTCTTAAGAGACAGATGAAGCAAAATTCCCATTTAAGGAAGAAGAGTCTACTGGAGGGCTTTTACCCCTCTTTTTGACTCTTGCTTTATCTCTGTCATCACAGTTGCTTTTCTCTGACACAAGGTCATAGAAGAGACTTGAAATGGAGGATTGGCACTTTAATTTAAAGGCTCATATTTAGATATTTTTTTGAGCATCATTTAAAACATATATATATTCATATCTGAAAAAGTGCTTTACAGTTAAAAGCCAGTTACTGCTGTGCTCTTTTTAGTTTGTCTGGGAAATGTCACAAAATTATTTCTATTAACTACTGAGAAATACAGTAGTGTTTTTCACATTTGAAACCAGGTTTAAGTAGTATTTCTCTCTGCATTTTTGATCTATGTTTCTTCTGAGTTAGTATTAAGAAACCTTGGAACATGTTGTGTCCTCAATCTATAGTAAAAATGGTGGTAAGTCCTAATTAGCCAGTGTGGAGAATAATTTACAATTATGTGAAAAAATTGGTCTGTTATCTTTCTTGCTACTGTGCTTTTTTTTACTTAACACTGTACACGGGAGGTATCAGCCAAAATTGGGATCTGCACAAGCAAAGAACAAAATTATGTGTATTGTTTGGTTTTGGAGTTAGGAATGACTATGGGAACCAGTAGTCATCCTGAACCTTGTGTATATAGTTTATTGAGCTAGTGTTTTTCTGTAGTGGCCATAGTACAATGGATCTTCATTTTAAAGGAGGGTTTGATAGTGACTGTATGAAGTTCTACTTGCAGAGTGTTTTTTCTTATATAACATGATACGAAAACAGGTAAAAAAGTATTTGTAAAAGCATGCTGCTACTAGAAGCTGCCTTTCTTTGCAACACGCAGAACAGGATTCTAAGAAGGGAGTATTAGTCCATGAAGACATATTTAACATGTTGACAGGAGTTTTTCAGTAGTTTAGGAAAGAAAGAATTTTGTGGATCCAGTTCTCTTTTCAACAGACAAAAGTGTAGGTGAAGTGGGAGAAGCTTGATAAATGAAGTGCTTTGGCAGAGAAGGAGCAGAGTGAAAACAGAGAAAGCACAGTAAGAAAGCTCAGGTCAAGAACAAGAAATGACTGAAGAAGGAACATCCGTTCTCATGAGCCTCTATGCTAAAAATACTTACATGGATGGGGCTACTGCTGAAATATTAAGAACTGTCAGAGTCCATGAGAAGAACTGGAAATGCCAAGTTCAACAACAGTTTTGAGTGTTACTGAGTAGGTCTGTTGTGCAGCTTCCTGGTAGGAAATTGTGCAGTCTAATACAACAACATACATATTTTACATTTGCTGTTTCTAACTGTCCAACAGGAAGTGGATTTGATCAGAGGTCAGGTGCAGCAGCTCATTTCCTTACCAATGTGGATGGCTCTACAACCTGTAAGCATAACACTGTAAACTGGCAAAGCAATCTTCTCAGCGTTATCTAAGTCCTGCAAAGTGAATTCTTCTGTAATACTGTTATGAACGTTTGATATTTAAAGCTGCCTCAGTTGCTGTGGAATTATATTTTTGTGTCCTTCATAGAACTATCTTTTTTGTTAGTTGCTAATTTCCATGTAACTGTATTATTGATTCATGATGTAATTTTTTTTTCATAAAAGTAAGCTTTTTTGCTTATGGCTTCTTCAAGCTACAATTTGTAGACAAGACCATGGGGATCACAGGAACTAGGTAATGGAGCTGACATCTAGTCATAGCTAGACTCTATCACATTCTTGTTTTACAATGATTAGTCTTACTGAGATTAGTCAGAGACAGCTATTTATTTCAGTTTCCTATATTTATTTTTTTTAATAATAACACTGGATTGTATTTTTGCCTCTCATGAAAACAAGTACTCTTAGTGACTGAATAACATTTTAACATTTCAGAAACGACTGGAACAAGAGCTAAAAAAGACACCAAAACTAAGAAAATTCTGGAATCTAATTAAGAAAAATGATGAGAAAATGGATGAGGAGACAAGAATGCAGTATGTTACAGAAATGTTTTTTCCCGTTAAATCCAAGCCACTTAATGTATTCATTGTGTTTCACCTAAAATAATTTTTTCTCAATAAAACAATGTTTTTTAAAAGCCCAAAGATAGCACTTAAGGATTGATCATATGTGGTCTCCTGGAAACTGTTATTTTCCAGTAGTCTTTATGCAGAATACTGTTAAAAACTTAAAATTTTATTTCGTCAGTGAATTTGTGATACCAAATCTTAGACCTATAGGATGAAGGCCATGAGAGAATATTCACTAGTTACTTATATTTTTTCATGACCTTTAGCAAGTATGTCAATAAATTTGGGTCTCTCTCACCAAAGTTAAATATTCCAATGCTTCAGTGCTGCAATATGGTAGCATGCAGCTGGTCAGTTGCTGCTTTGACTCAGTAGAAGCATGAATTGTTGATTAGTTCTGTGCCTAATCTGTCTGCCTGAGTGCAGAGAGAAGAGTTTAAGCAGTTTAGGTATGTTTCAAAGCAACGTGATATATAAATTTTAAAGCAACTAGCTTTCTTTTAGTAGAAGATAAAATATACTTCTAGTCTACATTTAAGCAATATTAATACTTTTGTCATATGTCTGATTTTAGAGCATATCGGGAGAGAAGATTTCTTTCACAACTCATTCAGAAATTTATTTCTGTGCTAAAATCAATACCTGTCTCAGGTAACTGTGATTCTTACGTTACTTTGTTATCTGGTATTCTGCCTTAAATTCTTATCTCTTCCTGAGGCAGCTGCTCATTAGGACACCAGCCAGAGGTTGGACACTTTATCTGGATTGGGTTTTCGTGAAATCTGTGCCTGTCTGCATGGATTTCATGTTGACATTAGTATTCAAATCTTGATATGATGTAAAAATGAAACAGCAGAAAGCTACGTTAAACCTCTTCTGTTCACTGTGGATTTAATAAAATAGTATTACTGGGTACTGATATTCTTTATTATATGCTTACAGGCTTCTTACAGCATTAAAGCACGTCATACGTACTTAGCTGCCTTGTTAAACAGGTGGTATAAATGCGTATCATAAGGCTTCTGTCATTACTGTTCATTTACAGTAAGAACAAATGCCTAAGTGAAGTGAAATTCTCTAAGATTTGACTGCTCTTGATTTATAAGTCATTGTGACAAGCAAAATTATATGCTTGTCTGATTTAGAAAAGTGTTTGTATGGGAAGGTGTTAGTCTTTTGAAAAAAAAAAAAAAAAAGGCTTTACTTTACTGTAAGCACAGCACAATTTGGGTGAAATCACTTCCCGGGGTTCTGCTTTGCTTTTAAACTCTTAGGAAGCTTGAGCTCTTAATTGAGTTATAAGGGGAAACTGTGTATTGTGGCTTCCTGAGAAAGGATACCTGACCCCTCTGATTTCCCAGTTAGGCAAGACCTGTTTTAGGAAGATGTACATTAGCAGTTCTTTGGAAATAAATTTAGGAAATCATTATTCATTGAAGTGCACAGTGTTGTATTCTGGCATTATTCTTAAGGCTCCTTCGTAATCACCGCTGAGTACCTTTGAATATCGTCAGGGCCTTTTACACACCTTGATTGCAACTTTTCAATAGGTATTTTTGAATACTCAGATTTAAAAGTTCTTAAGGAGTTCAGCAGGCTCATAGTGTCTCCTGCAAGTGTGCATTTTTGTATGTCAACGTCTTTTTTTTTTTCCAGTGGATAAAGTAATTTTTTAAACTGGTTCCATTACTCTCTTATATCCAGAAACTTTCTGCTTTGCAATGAAAGAAAAGATTGTTTCAGAAAAAGAAGAATGGGCTAGTTTAACTTTTTAATCTTGTTAAAGGCTAACACTGGAATGTTAGCAACATTTATCAAGACTAATTCAAGTACAAATATATTGTGTGGACTGGTTGCAAAAAAATACTTATTTTTGTTCTAGGTTCCGTTTCTATGGACAAAGTTCATTATTGTGAAAGGTTCATTGAACTCATGCTAGATCTTGAGGTAAGTTATGAAATTGTTTCAGCTTGTTTCCAGGTGTACTTTTGTAGTTTGTAAATCCATTAAGTCATTATTACAGCCTTATTCCAGTTGTCAAGTGAGTATGTTACATAGAAGCATTGGAAATAGGAGGTTACAGCAGTGCATCTGCATTGGGAACTGACTAGTAAATGCTGATAAACCAGATACACTGTTATAGAAAGTTAGGATCCAAAATTGCTCCAAAATTGCTTCAAAATTGCTTATTAGGTGCTTAGTAGTAATAATTCTGGGACTGATGAAAATGTGTGACACTTAGATAAGGAAGAACCCAAAAGTATTCTTCCCAATGCATAATATATCCCTTAAAGCATCCTTTGTGTTGTAGGGTATAATCCCAGAAGGTGTAGCTCTGAAATGCACACTACTTCTATTTGACAATAATTCATTATTTAGAAGTAACAGTTCTGCTGATTTAGATTTGTTACAGAATAATAAGATGCCAGGAGAGGTTCTGTGATTTTTTTTTGTCAGATACTGAGAAAGTGGCAAAATGTTAAGCTTCACAGTACCAGAATTAAAAATAAAATACATTCATTTACAGTTTTTACACGAGCAGCAATTTGTTTAAATTAACTTGAGATTTAGAAGACATTCTGAAATAAGACAGTTTTCTGAAACAGTAAGCACGGGGAACTTCAAAATGGCTTGATCTTGAACTCATACAGGCCGCCATCTGCTAAATGACTTAAGTCACGCTTGTGGTTGCAGTAGAACGAATTCTGTAAATGAGAGCTTGTTGTCTTATGGCTGTAATACACTCTCATAAGAGAAAGTATGTATTTGAAGTTATCTGGTTGCTAAGCAAAATGCTTGGAAGCAGTACATTTAATGTTGGTGTTACAGGAAGTTTGGAATTCAGACAGTTTATGAAGCTTGTTTGATTGGAACAACAAATGAAAAATCAGCTGTAAATGCTTTTGCCTCAGTAGCATGTATGCATTAATGTTGAGGCTTTTTTTTGGAATACTGGTGTTTCATATTACAATATATAAACTGTTTTCAAAACCTAGTGATTTAATTTGAAAGCAATGACTCTGTGGAAAGTTTTAACCATTTCCTGGGTTTTATTTTTGTAATTATTGTACAAGGCAATTGATGTTTTCTACTACAGATTCTTTCATTTGCTTCATCTTAGTTCTAAACACCATGTTGATCCTTTTTTGGCTATCTAAATTTAGTCTGCAGATTTCATTGAAAACAATTCATTTTTCTCTTGAATTGCTGAGGTGTATACTAAGGTGTGCTGTTGCACATCTTAGTTGCTTCATTGCTATATACAGCAGCTAATTCACTGAGAAAAAATGATAGGTTTTTAATTAAGATTTGAAAAATTCTTTGAAAATCTGAATCTTCTGAAAGTCTTCTGAAAAATCTGAGTATCTTACAAGGAGTAGAAGGTACCATACCATATTTAGAGGAGACATCATGTGCAATCTTCAGAAAGACAAGCTTACCATTAATGAAATGAATATAGAAAACAAACCTTTACAACAATGTTGCAGCAGTTTGGCATATCATTTGTAGCCTACTGTCACTATGAAGACATTTATTAGTAGAACAACTGCTTAATTTAATTTTTCTTACTGGCAGGATGCAATCTCACTAACAGCAAGTTTGTGCTCTGCTCCCAGTCGTGTAAAAAAACTGTTATAGCAGCCTACCTGCATAAAACCAATATCTTGGCATTCATAAAGGCTGCTTTAATATGAGAAGCTCTGTTGGGGTGTTAGATACTGTGCAGCAGTCTGTCTTCATATGCCTTTATGAAGTGGAAAATTATGAGAAACTAACATTTCTTATATTTTGAAGAATAGCTTGTAGTAACACATTGTTTACCACAGGCTTTGCTTCCCACACGGCGCTGGTTTAATACAGTGCTGGATGACTCCCATCTTGTCGTTCACTGTTACTTGTCCAGTCTTGCTAAAAGGGAGAAGGAGGGCCATCTTTTCTGCCAGGTGAGATACCAATCTATGTTGAAAATAACTTTTTAATTCTGATGCAGCTCTGAATATTGTAATTGTTTTGTTTTATAGTTGTTTGTTTGATGCAAACTACATTTTTGTTGAAATCCTTCGGACAGTAGATCTTTCTTACCTGTAAGTGTATGTGTGTGACTGCTCTTACATTTCTGTCTCTGTTTTTGAACAATTCTTAAAAAGTACAAGTTAGAAAGCAGTGGCAGCTTCTGGCTTGCTTTTACCCTACATGTAGCAGAAGGTGCCAGTGTTGTTCTTTTTTTTTTACCTTTTTTTTTTACCTCAGACTGTTCTACAGTGCAGCTGTATTTCACTACTGTTCTTTAGTTTAGTCAGTCATGGAGAATATATTGTATTTTATGGCAAGATCTGTCACATATCCTACATCTCGTACGCTTTTCCTGCTGCTTACTCTCCACCATCTCTGGCATTTGTTCAGTTTCTCTGAGGGTCAACATGGATGGAACACAAAGCCAGCAGCACATAGGAATAATTTTCTATGGCTTGTACATGAGATACCTAAACAAGATTATTTGTGCATCAACTAAGTAAAAAATGGACTCCGAAGTCCATTACTTCAAGAACTTGGAGGAGCTGTTCTTCATCCATAGTGCCCAGATTTGTCCTTTTAAATTGTATTTTTCCTTGTGGTAGGGTATCTCTTATTGTTAATCCAGTAACTGATGTGGATTGATGTCTCAGCTTTTAGATATGCTCAAATTCTACACTGGCTTTGAAATCAATGATCAGACTGGAAATGCTTTAACAGAGAATGAGATGACAACAATCCACTATGACAGAATTACTTCTCTCCAGGTAGGCAGACAGCAACGTGGGTATGGAAGGGAGAGGGTTTGATTTTGTTGTTTCAGTCTAATTTGTGCCTTCGGTAGGCATGATTTCCCAAAGCAAACCCCTTATTTTTCCTATTGAGTTACAGGAATCGCTTTAACTTGACTTTCTAAACCATATCAAACATACTTAACTCTTCAATGTTGAATATGCAAATCTGACTAAATAATATGCTCTAACAAAACCCCACCACTTTTGGATTTATATTTTTGAGATGAACAGCTCCCATTAAATCTGTCCAGAAGATAAAATTGTGTTGTAGGAACTTAACTTAATGCAGTAGGTGGCACTATTTCTTCAGAATCAATGCTCGCATATGGTAGAAACAACGGTCTCTTCTACATAAGAGCAAAATTAAAATTCTGTCACTTGTGGTCCCATAGTCACAGTTTTCAGAATTTTTCCCATTAGTTTTAACAAAAAAATTCAAGAAACTATGGTTAAATTAAACTTGTTCCGTGTTTTCCTTAACTGTCTGCAAGGCCCCTTACGTTTTATTTCAATGGCAGAGAAAATACTGATAGGAGGGTGTGTAAAAAGAGCACAGGATTAATATATAGGTGTTGTAAATTGAGAAAAACAGAGATTTAACCCAGTTTTTATTTCTATCCTAGTAGCATCCAGAGGGTGCTGCATCTTGTGAATCAGAAGAAGCCATGCTTTTGTATAAATATTTTTATTAAGTTGTTTCATTAATAAGCTTACATTCAGTTTTTGGGCATGGGTCTTTTGTAGAGAGCAGCATTTGCACATTTCCCGGAGTTATATGACTTTGCACTTTCAAATGTAGCTGCAGTAGATACTCGTGATGCACTGGTGAAGATATTTGAGCCCCTTAGGTAAGTTATCAAAATGAAATATAACATGAAATTGAATTTCTTTGCCCTCAGTATGTTTTAATTTAATACATTTTTAGTCTTTTTTTCTTTGACTTCTCTCATGTGCCTTCTTGGGTCTTTCTTTTTGTGGTTTGTATCTGCTGAAGTAGGGAGACAGGGAGAGATTGTAACCTAATAGTGAAGTACTTGAATTCCAGTATATGAAAAATACCTTTCTTTTCCTTTTTTCCTGATAAATATGAGAGAGTACTAATTTTCTGGAAAATAGGTAGCTGCTTAAAATAATTGTATGAGAGGTTTAATTACTCTTAAGATAAATTGGAGAAGGTAGTAATTCTTTACTGTTCTGTACAAAAAACGCAACAGAAGTCATAAAGGTATACCACTAATATTAACTATTCTGTGTTGTAAATGCTGTTATCCAAAGGATAATGGTCTGTATTTTGAAAAAGCAGTGTGTGCTCTGTTGTGTGGTTCTGATTTTGTGTACGTGTGTTGAAATAACAATCTACTTGTGCCTTGCGTTTATTGGGGGACAAGTTGTTTGTTTTACACCTGTGGCTGTGGAAGAATCATAGAATCATTATGGCTGGAAAAGACCTTTAAGGTCACCGAGTCCAACCACTAAGCTAACACTGCCAAGCCCATCACTAAACTAAACCATGTCCCTCAAGCACCTCATCTACAAGTCTTTTAAATATCTCTGGGGACGGTGACTCCAGCACCTCTCTGGGCAGCCCATTCCAATGTTTAACAATCCTCTCAGTGAAAAAGTTCTTCCTAATGTCCAATCTAAACCTCTCCTGGAGTGACTTGAGCCCATTTCCTCTTGTCCTGTTCATTATTGGAGAGATCAACCCTTACCTCACTACAATCCACTCCTCACAGCCTCCTTCAAGCTAAACAACCCCAGCTCCCTTAGCTGCTCCTCGTAAAGACTTGCTCTCTAGACCCTTCACCGGCTTTGTTGCCCATCTCCTCACTGTCCTTGCAGTGTGCGGCCCAGAACCGAACACAGTATTGGAGGCGCACCCTTAGCAGGGCAGAGTACAAGGGGACAATCCCTTCCTTCCTCCTACTGGCCACACTGTTTCTGACAGCAGTCAGGATGCCATTGGCCCTCTTGGCCACCTGGGCACACCTCAGGAGCACTTTGTAACAATTCCCAAAGTAAATATTTTTAAATATCTCAAACTTCAGTTAAAAAACTGCTTAGTCGTTGTCGGTCTGTGGTGACATTCGTGGCTGAAATGCTTTAAAGGCTCAAAAGCTTTGTTGAGCGCTGCCAGTGACACGCGTTTCTGTTTCCCTCCGCGCTGCGCAGCTCCAGCGTCCTCCACCAGGTGGCGTCTTACCTGTGCCTGCTGCCGCCGCTGCCGGAGGGCGAGGACTCGGGCTACCAGAAGGAATTCCTGCTGGAGCTGCTGGTGAGGCGAGGCGCCCGGCTGCACAGCATAGCGATGTTAGGGCAGTAGCTGGCATACTAAAATGAGGCTTAAAACCATATAAATTCGGTATTTGAAAATGTTCATTAATGCAGCATACCTCAGTAAGCACTGTCTCAGCAACGGTTTTGAGTTATGGAAAAGTTGTTGCTCTTTATGTAATAACCTGTTTGTCTCTGCTAAAATAAAAAAAAAAATCTACTAGAGTAGCTCTAGATATTCAGTACTTATTACCTCCCTCAAGACCATTTGAAGTACCATTTGCTGCAAGTTAATACGTTTTTGGTAATTCGGCGTGTAACTATCTTCCTGTAGGCTTCTAATGTGACAGCAGTGTTCGAGTGGCATAGCTGTTTTTTGAAATCTTTTTCATAGGCTTGTTTTGTGGTTATTGATTTATCTAAAAATTATTAATATAGTTTCCTAAGGTTTAGTTGGTAGCAATCCTGTGCTAATGGATGCTATGGAGAAATGTTTGTTCAGATGACGTGTGTAGTATTGGATGGATTTTTTTTTTCTCCCTAAGAGGGTATTAAGACTAGACACTGCGGAATGAGCAGTGTTAGTTAGCTATTGACCATATGTTTAATGGAAAGCAAAATGCCTATTATTTGGAGTTGATTAACTGCTAAGCCTCTACTGAATGGATTCAGTTCTGTTGTGCCACTTTAGTCCACCAAGTACTCAAATGATTATTCCACTCCAGTATTACTATGACCAATAGTTGGACTTGTTCATCTTCTGATGTCACCATATGCATTTAGTTAAAACAAAATCAAAACTAATGAGAGAAAATAAGTGACCACCAGCAGTCTTACAGCTCAATGTGTGTGTTTCAAAAATAGTTTTATTGTCACTTTTTGGCTTATAGAAATTTGAAATACATCTTGCCTTTAGGTTTCCCGTCACGAGCGACGAATATCTCAAATTCAGCAACTCAACCAGATGCCTCTTTATCCCACAGAGAAGATTATTTGGGATGAAAATATTGTACCAACTGAATATTATTCTGGAGAAGGTATGGTGAGTAAATGCTCAAAAAAAGCAGTTCTGATGTCAGTGTTTATTGTGTCTTCAGAACTTACATGCATTACTTTGGCATCTTCCAGTATCTTGGAGTAAGGTCAGCTTTTCTTGAGTCACAAATCAGGAATTCTGACATGAACTGGTAGCAAATTTAGAGTGGATTTAAAGAAAACTCCAAAGGCCTATGTTTACACAAAGACATTTAGTTGCTTCTAATCTGGGTAGCAGATGTGCTGTACCACCTGCTGTGGCACCAGCAGTTACTGTAAGGTGAAACAGGCTGTAAATAGGCAGCAGAAAAGCCATTGTCTGTTCTTGGCTCTTAAGTGTGTTCAAGAACGTCTTTTTAAAAAGGAAAAAAGAAGTGGTGATAGGCTGAAATTAACACTAATCATCTTACATTTTTATTTCAAGGCAGAAGTGTACGTGTAGTCACTGAAAGGTAGTGTATTAACCTTAAGTTCGGGAGCTTAGCATAAATTGGTTCTTTTGGATAAATTCTCTGTGAACAAGTACTAATGAGGAGAGATAGTTGATATTTGGCCCCTTTAGATATGCAGGGTTACATGCAACTAAGGATATTTTTCTAAACAGACAGGATACAAATGTCATCTAGAGATCTACCCAGGAAGAGATAACATACTTACAATTAGTATGATGTCAGTAGTTAAAAACTGATTCACATTCTTGAGCCCCCCCAGCTCAAGAGGGACAGGGAACTTCTGGAGAGTGTCCAGTGCAGGGCTACCAAGATGATCAGGGACTGGAGCATCTTCCTTACGAGGAAATGCTGCAGCAATTGGGGCTATTTAGTCTAGAGAAGAGGAGACTGAGGGGGGCGGATCTTATTAATATTTACAAATATCTAAATGGTGAATGTCAGGAGGTTAGGGCATCACTTTTTTCTATTGTATCTAGTGACAGGACAGGGAGTAAAGGGAAGCAGCTGGAACACAAAAAGTTCCATTTAAACATAAAGAAAAACTATTTCACTGTGAGGGCGACAGAGCCTTGGCATAAGCTGCCCAGGGAGGGTGTGGAGTCTCCTTCCTTGGAGGTCTTCAAGACACGTTGGATGTGTTTCTGTGGGAGGTTGAAGTAGATGATCTCTAAAGGTCCCTTCCAACCCCTACCATTCTGTGATTCCTCTGAATAATAGGTTTCCTGATAGGGTTTGTTTGATCCTTTAAACAAACCCCATGAGGAGACCCAGGCAACCCCTCCCCCTCCAACAAAACAAACCAAACAAAAAGACCCCACAGTTTTGTGGTCTCGGAGTTTGGTTTGGGTTTTTTTGTATTCTTAAAAGTAGCTAAATTTTTTGGTCTAAAACCGAAGAGTAATTTAGCCCAAGAAAGGTCCAAGTATTGTTTCTATTGTTTTCTATTTTATTTCAAAATTGAAAGCTGTGCAGCTGTGCTTCAGGCCCTGCCCTGTGTGTATAAAAGCTTTACAAGATAGGGTTAGTTACTTGGTGTTGGGAAATGTGTTTTTATCACCATGAGGTTTTACAGAACAGAAATGCCTGTGTTCTTTTGCCTTTCTCCATTGCTGTTGTATCTCAGTGCATGTGAAAGCCAGTATGTAGTACATATCCAGCGAAAGGTTTCAAGGATAATACTGCAGGTTACAAAAGCCTGATGCTTTCACAGGTCTCAAGCGTAAGTATCAAAGTGGAATGTTAGTCCAGTAATGTTAAATGAGTAATGTGTAAGAACTTTTATTATGGAAAATTTGCATTTGAGACTACTCTAAAGCTCTGCAAGCTTTAGCACACGTGTAGGAGTTCTAATACACCTTTGTTTATTTAGATATAGTGTTCACATGTTTTTCATTCTCACTGAAAGAACAAAAGTGTCTTCAATCCATCGTTTTGAGGAAAGTTGTGTATTAAAATTTGTTTTCATAGCTTAAAACTTTTTCCTACATTCATTAATCGTTTTCATGTCTTCTAATAAACACAAAGGATTCAAACTGGGTTGTTGTATAATGCATTGTTTATGTGACTGAGCCTTTTTCATCATTAAATAATGCTGGCTTAATGGTACTTTGCAAAAGCAGCAATTACTTTTCTCTGCATTTGATTTCTGTAAACTCAGTTTTGTTGTGCTCTGAATACAGGGAAGAATTCAGTCTTTAAGTAGTTCCAAATATTACTCCCAGGAGGATGAAAATCCCTTCAATCTTCTGCAGTTTTATTTTGAGAGAACCTGAAAAATATGTGCTGACATGTATTTATAAATGGAATAGGTCTTAGAATCTCCCAGAATAGTAACTATGGCAGTTATTGTATAACAAATGGAGATATTTATGAATTTGTAGAACCAATATATTTGTCTTCTTTGTGTTTATCCCCAAATACCTCTTCCCTTTCATGGAATCGTAGAATGGTAGGGTTGGAAGGGACCTGTAGAGATCATCTAGTCCAACTGCCCTGCAGAATCAAGTCCACCTAAATCAGGTCACATAGGAACGTGTCCAGGCAGGTCTTGAGGACCTCCAAGGAAGGAGACTCCTTGTCCTGTTGCTAGATAAAATAGATGGGATGCCCCAACCTCCTGACACCCACCATTTAGGTATTTGTAAATACGGATAAGATCCCTGCTCAGTCTCATCTTTTCTAGACTAAACAGCCCCAGTTCCCGCAGCTTTTCCTCATATGAAAGTTGTTCCATCCCCCTGATCATCTTGGTGGCCCTGCGCTGGATTCTCTCAAGAAGTTCCCTGTACCTCTTGAGCTGAGGAGCCCAGAACTGGACATAGTAACTCCAGATTAGGCTTCACCAGGGCAGAGCAGAGGGGGAGAAGAACCTCCCTTGACCTGCTGGCTACACTCTTCTTCACTGTTACTCTTGCAGGTTGTCTTGCACTTCCTAAATTGAATCTACAGTTTCTGACTCTTCATGACTACCTGCTGAGGAACTTCAACCTTTTCCGCTTAGAGTCTACCTATGAGATCAGACAAGACATTGAAGATTGTGTTAGCAGGATGAAGCCATGGTAATATTTCTTAGCCGATGGAAACGAGTCAGTTCAACTTCAGTTTTAATGAAGATGCACTTGAGAGTTAATGACTGACGTGTATATACTGAGTACATAGTAACAAATATATTTTAAATTTTTGCCTACTGTGTTTTATACATAAGGTGTTGCCATCCTGTGGTGTGGTTTTTTAGTAAAGGTATTTTGATATATGTGTGTCTGTAGATGTACTGAGACAGTATATTGGATGCTAATAACCAACCTTTGTTGTGTTAAGAAAGATGAATTAGTTTTCCAAAAGTACTAGCCTTGGCTGACATTTCAAAATCAGGAAACTTAGCACAAGTCTGCTAGGTTATGAGAGATGTTACTGACTATTCTTGAATTTGCCATCTGTCACATTTTGATCTTTTGTAAATCTTAACAGGATCATTTGATGTAATATCTCTTATGCTCAGTAATTGCTTTTTTTCTTCTTTTTTCTTCTCTCTCTGTGAGTTGGTTGGGTTTTTTAATAATTCCAGTATAAATTGCCTTTTCTTCTTGAAATATATGAATAAGTCATTTAATGCCATGCTTCAGTTCTAAATTACAAGATTATGTGATTTTGCTTCAGTAGCATGCAAATGTCTACTAACAAAACTTTGGTGTTTGGGAGGTTCTTTTGATGTGTTTTTTTGATTTCCTTGGTTTTTTAGGTTATCTGAATATGGAGGTGTGGTCTTTGGTGGATGGGCTAGGATGGCACAACCCATTGTCTCTTTCACAGTAGTGGAGGTGGCAAAGCCCAATATTGGTGAAAACTGGCCCATGCGAGTACGAGCAGATGTCACAATTAATTTGAATGTCCGAGATAACATCAAAGATGAATGGGAAGGTATTTAAGTTCTTTGAAATAAGGTGCTTGAAATAGGTGCTCATCAAAATATGCTTTGATGTAATTTTATTTGTAAGCAAGACACAGATTTGTGTATCTTAATAAACTGTTTAAAGTCTAAGCTCTTTTTTTTTTCTAAAATGAAGACTGAAATTATTAAGTATCTACGCTTCCATTGGGAAGAGAATGTTTATTCTTTCAGACTGATGTCATTCAGTTTCTAACTGTAAAATTCTACAGGGAGTGTGGAGAAATAACTTAAGCATTTTAAATTTCTATGCATGCTAATCAAGTCATATTGGAAAAGTGCATTTTGGTAGTTTCAAGTGTATTTGAATGTTGTCAGGAAGTGCTGATTCTACTAAATACTATTTCTTAAAAGTATCCATGGGCAACACTTTTTTTCTTGGATAAAGATCATCTTGTTGACCATGTTGGCAGGTGTCATAGATGCTTGTACTTGTCTTTGGATTAAAATGTCACACCCTTCTCTTGTGTTAGAGAAACCTGTTAAATGTGCTGGAACTGTGTAATATGATTACAGGTCATGTAGCACAACTGCTGGAGCATGTGGTAAATGAGCATATGTAAATTTGGGAATGTAAATTTCTGTTCAAGTAGAAAAGCTGGGAGGATGACAGCAGATTTCACTGTGTTGAAGGTTGCTATATAGTAGTGCATCTAGTTTTTAACACTAGAACAGTCTGTGATTTCAAAAGCGGAAATACTTTAACTTAAAACTTAACAAAAGCAATTAATGAATTAACGTCAGACATAATGGGGTGTTAATGAAACTACTTTAGATTGAATCATATCTGTTGTGTAATCAGAAATAACATCTTGTGAAAATACAGCATTTGTTTACTAAATATTGAAGATGTCTTAGTTCTGTGAGAATCTGTAGGTAGACTGGAGAAAAGGATTAATGTTCAAAATTACATGAGTGAATCAGAGAAATTGCATTTTAGAAGTAGAATATCATTCAGCAGGGATGAATATTAAGGGACTAAACTTTAGCAAGAATAAGTCACTGCACAAATGCTTGTTGAAGGAGCAACTGGTTGGGCAGTAGCTCTGCAGAACTTAGAGAGTCCAACGTCAGTCATTGCTCAAAAACAAGTGACTCCACAACAACATGTTATTGCTGAAGAAAGACACTCAACCAAGTCATACTGGGATTTATAAACTGAAACGTAGCATGGAAAACAAATAGCTAGACTGAATGACCTTTTATCCTAGTAAATAGATAACTAACTTTATTTAGGATTATATGCCCAAATCTATGCACTGCACTTAAATTTTAGAAAAAAAATAATTGGCTATCAGTCCAAAAGAGAACGATGAGAAGAGATTGACGACGCTTTTTCTAAGACTGAAAATACCTAGGTTGTGTAAGTCAAGATTATTGAGAAAAGAATAAAGCAGCCACTTTGTCCTTTTCATATCTAGGAGATATTAGTGTGCAGGAATAGTGGAAAAGATGACAACATCCTATGGTTCTGTATCCTTTTAAGTTAAGGCATGTTTTGAAACAGACCATATTATTCCTTCTCTAAACAGGTGGGGTTTTACTTAAAGGAAATTTTGGTGTATTCAGTTGTGTATATATACTAAGGAGCTGATAAGTTAAAAATGGCATTCAATGAACTCACTGAATGTTCCTTTCTGGAATCAGGGCTGCGTAAACATGATGTCTGCTTCTTGATTACGGTGCGTCCCACGCAGCCTTATGGCACCAAATTTGACCGGCGACGACCTTTTATTGAACAAACTGGCCTGGTGTATGTCAGAGGCTGTGAAATCCAGGGCATGTTGGATGAGAAAGGACGTGTTATTGAAGAAGGTATGATACACTAAAACTTGTTTGAAAGATTTTTTTTTTCCGCTTTTTTATTTTAACAGCTTAATCACTGACCTCTTTTTTAAGCAGTGCTCGCTGAATTTATTACCTACTTGAAAAAACAAGCCAGTTCTGTGAGCAGACTGAGAAAGGTCAATTAGTTTTGTCTGTAAAATCTGATGTAATTAAATTAATTAAATAAATCTAGTACAAAATAAAATAGCATGTATTCAAAAGCATTATTAGAAATGGGATGAGAACATCAAATAAGAATATTTATAATGTTATGCATAAATTATTTTTTTCCGCTGAATTTGTCTAAATTTAATTTTAGGAATGATTATGCATCCCTTATGTGAATAATAATGGTGCTTTGAGCACTATTTCTAATTCTAATCTTACCATTTCATTGTGGGCAGGACCTGAACCCAAACCAAGACTTAAAGGGGATTGCAGAACATACAGAGTATTTCTGGACCCAAACCAGTACCAACAAGACATGAGCAATACAATCCAAAATGGAGCAGAAGATGTTTATGAGACATTTAATATAATAATGAGAAGAAAACCAAAGGAAAATAATTTCAAGGTGAGGCCCTTGCTTATTGGCTCTTAGGACAAGAATTTGTCTGAGTGTGCAAGTAATACTGAGACATGTTCCTTTCAGATGCATGTAGTTAAGCCTTTTAGGTGATACTCGGTCATTTGAGGAAGTTAGAGCATGACAGCTGGTGGTGACTTCCCCATGAAGTGAAAATCAGAATACTCTTTATTCACTTGAGTGTGTAATAAAACATTAGATTATAATTTCAGTCTTTTAACAAGTAGCCTACAGATGAGTTGTGTTTGGCTTTTTGGATTAAAGGGAGTCTGTGGAACCTTTTTGCTACCTGATGTAATAATAGACTGCAGAAAACAGAAGAATAACAACTCAAAAGGTGAAAATCAGGTGAAAATATTCACTTTTAAGAGCATCACTGGATCAGTTTGGTTTTGACCCTTTGTAGGGTGTCAGGTGAAATTTTTAGCACTGGTAGTATATTTGATAGTTCTTATGGAGATTGAATGCAAGCTGGAGCTTGTAGATTGAACTTTTTCTCCTGCCCTAACAGTATTCACACAGTTGCAGTGCATGATTCTTTAGCATTTTACTTTCTTGGGTATTCATTGTCAAGAGAGCCTTCAAGGAGTTTGCTCAGATTTCAGAGTAAACCTGTTGCTAATGCATTGTGGTACTGTATGTTGCCTAAAAGTAAGATTAAAATTATGCACAAAACTTTAATTCAGTTACGCGTATAAATTCAGCAAATGTTGTTTTTCACAAAGCTTTTCAATAAGTTAGCTTTCCTTACCCTCAATTAAAGCAATAGGAGTAAAGTTTTCCAGCAAAATTAAAATGTATATTTGCATTTCTAGAATTGTGAATTGAGAAAAGTTTAACTTTGAAGTGATCTGTGTTGCCCATAGTTAGCTTTTACTATTCTGTAACTACAGAATCATAGAAGCATTTAGGTTTCAAGGCAGCTCAGGAGATTATCTAGTCCAAGCTCTTCCCTCAAGCAGGATCACCTGTAGTAAACTGTCCAGGACCACATCTAGTTGAGTATTGAATATTTCCAAGTCTTAGGAATCAAAAAGTTATCTGGACAACCTCCTGTAGTGCTGATTTGTCCTCACAGTAAAAAAAGTGTTGTGCGTTCAGACGGAATTGAATGTGTTCTAATTTATGCCCCTTGTTTTCTGTCTTGTCACTGGACACTACTAAGTGTCTGACTCCCTCATCTTCATGTCCTTTGGGTATTTATCAGATTGGTATGATACACCCTGAGACATCTCTTTTCCATGCTGAACAGTCCCAGCTCTTTTGGCCTCAAGGTGCTCCAGTGCTTTAATCATCCTTGTGACCCTGCACTGGACTCACTCTGATAACTCCATGTTTGTTTTTTTATTGAGGAGACCAGAACTTAACTCAGTGCTCCAGATTCAGGGATTATGTGCCATCCAGATGGATTAACAGTCCCAGCTCTTTTGGCCTCAAGGTGCTCCAGTGCTTTAATCATCCTTGTGACCCTGCACTGGACTCACTCTGATAACTCCATGTTTGTTTGTTTTTTTATTGAGGAGACCAGAACTGAACTCAGTGCTCCAGATTCAGGGATTATGTGCCATCCAGATGGATTGGACAAGCTTGTGAGATGAGCCTATATGAACCTCATGAGGTTCAACAAGGCCTACCTTGGTCTGGGCAGCCCCCAGTTTAAGTACTGGCTAGAAGTTGAGGGGATGGAGAGCAACCCTGTGGAGAAAGACTGGTGGGGATACTGATGGATGAAAAGCTGGATATGATCTGATAGTCGGCACTCATAGCCCAAAGAACCAATGTCTTCATGGGCTGCATCAAAAGCAGCTTGGTCAGCAAGTCAAGGGAGGTGATTCTGTCTCTCAGCTTTGGTAAGACACCTTCCTCCCCCTGCAGTGCTGCCTCCANCAAGGTGCTCCAGTGCTTTAATCATCCTTGTGACCCTGCACTGGACTCACTCTGATAACTCCATGTTTGTTTTTTTATTGAGGAGACCAGAACTTAACTCAGTGCTCCAGATTCAGGGATTATGTGCCATCCAGATGGATTGGACAAGCTTGTGAGATGAGCCTATATGAACCTCATGAGGTTCAACAAGGCCTACCTTGGACTGGGCAGCCCCCAGTTTAAGTACTGGCTAGAAGTTGAGGGGATTGAGAGCAACCCTGTGGAGAAAGACTGGTGGGGATACTGATGGATGAAAAGCTGGATATGATCTGATAGTCGGCACTCATAGCCCAAAGAACCAATGTCTTCATGGGCTGCATCAAAAGCAGCTTGGTCAGCAAGTCAAGGGAGGTGATTCTGTATCTCAGCTTTGGTAAGACACCTTCCTTCCCCTGCAGTGCTGCCTCCAGCCTTGGGGTTCTCAGCACAGGAAAGACATGGACCTGTTGGAGCAGGTCCAGGGAACACCGTAGAAATCATCAGAGGAATGGAGCACCTGTTCAATATGGAAAGGTTGAGAAGACTGAGACCTTTGAACCTTGAAAAGACCCTGGGTAGACCTTTCTTGCAGCCTCTCAATACTGAAAGGGGGTTTATAAGAAGGATGAAGATCGACTTTTTTTTAGTATCATAGAGTCACAGGGTGGTAGGGATTGGAAGGGACCTATAAAGATCATCTAGTCCAGCCGCCCTGCCAAAGCAGGTCCACCTAGATCAGGTCACTCAGAACCGTGTCTGAGTGGCTTTTGAAGACCTCCAGAGACAAGTCTTAATAGACAGCTGGGAGCTGGAGTGAGGGTCGCAGATGGGGACATAACTATGGCACTGGGTGTCATTATGCCTGGTCTCACCACAACCCCTCTTTAAAAGTTCAGCTGCTTTTCAGGCTTGAAAACTATCTATTTTGCTGAAGTACCAACTTATACTTTTGCTATTTATTTCTGACCCTACTGTCCCAGCACTTTGTAACTAAACAATCATAGAATCCTAGAATGGTGGGATTGGAAGGGACATTTAGAGATCATCTAGTCCAACCCCCCTGCCAAAGCAGGTCACAGAGGAACACATCCAGGCAGGTCTTCAAGACCTCCAGAGAAGGAGACTCCACACCCTCCCCAGGCAGCCTGTGGCAGGACTGTGTCTCTATTACAGTGAAGCAGTTTTTCCTTATGTTTAAACAGAACTTTTTGTGTTCCAGCTTCTTCCTGTTACCCCTTGTCCTGTCACTAGATAGAACAGAAAAAGAGGATGCCCCAGCCTCTTGACATCCATCATTTAGATATTTGTAAATTTTAATGAGATCTTCTCTCAGTCTCCTCTAGACTAAAGAGCCCCAATTCCTGCAGACTTTCCTCATAAGGAAGATGCTCAGGTCTCCTGATCATCTTGGTGGCCCTGTACTGGACTCTGTCTAGAAGTTCTTTGTCCCTCTTGAGCTGTGGAGCCCAAAACGACACAGGACCCCAGATGAGGCCTTACCAAGTGCAGAGGAGAGGGGGAGCAGAACCTCCTTCGACCTGCTGGCCAAACTCTTCTTGATGCATCCCAGAATGCCATAGGCCTGCTTGGCCACAAGAGGACATTGCTGGCTTATGGTTAGATTATTATCACCAGGACTCCCAGGTCTCTCTCTGCGGAGCTGCTATCCAGCAGGTCAATCCCCAGCCTGTACTGGTGCATGGGGTGGTTCCTACCCAGATACGGGACTCTGCACTTGCTTGTGTTGAACCTCATGAGGTTCCTCTCTGCCCAACTCTCAAGCCAATTGAGATCCTGCTGAGTGGCAGCACAGCCTTCTGGGGA
The DNA here is from genome assembly GCA_013401255.1 of Urocolius indicus. Classification (NCBI taxonomy): domain Eukaryota; kingdom Metazoa; phylum Chordata; class Aves; order Coliiformes; family Coliidae; genus Urocolius; species Urocolius indicus. The sequence goes on from WBNH01009530.1 coordinate 68,729, forward strand.
ATCAGCCAGTCCTTCCAGCTTGGTGTCATTAGCAAACTTGCTGAGGGCACACTCTGTCTCCACATTCAGTTCGTTGATGAAGATGTTGAACAACACTGGCCCCAGAACCGATCCCTGGGAAACTCCACTGGCCACAGGCCTCCAACTGTATTTTCTGTCTTCTGTTTTTTTCTAATTTGTAGGCTGTTCTGGAGACTATTAGGAATTTGATGAACACAGATTGTGTGGTTCCTGACTGGCTGCATGACATCATTCTCGGATATGGAGACCCGAGTAGCGCACACTATTCGAAAATGCCGAACCAGATCTCAACTCTGGATTTTAATGACACTTTCCTGTCCATCCATCACTTAAAAGCTAGCTTTCCTGAGTACAAGATTAAAGTGACTGTTGACAATCCAGCTCTGCAAATACCCCCCTTCAGGTGATCTCAATTTCAAGTACTCATGGTTTGGTATTTTTGCTAAATAGCATTGTCAGGTGGAATTGAGTTCAGTGGTTGAAGGTTGAAGGGTTGTGTTCTTTCTTTCAAGAGAAGATGTTGATATGTCAATATTAAGATTTAGGTAGTTATGTAAGAGAGTTGACTGTACTACAGCTAGGCTCAGGAGCAGATTGTGCTCTATTTTATACTAAGGCGCATCAGAGCATTGTTTATAGATCAGCCTATTGAATATATGGGAAAAACAACAGTATGAGATAGAATCAAGACACATAGTGTTCATTTCTGCATTATGGTATCTAGCCTCCTCAAAGTCAGTCTAAAGATTTTTATTTTGTTTTCCTTATATGTCTCACTAAAGCAAGCAAAGAACAGGAATTCAATCAAAACAAAGAATTAAGTCTGAAACTGCATATTGCTGAACAGACATTGCTGGTGACTTTCTGCTAGAACTTTACTCCTTCCATTTTAATTTATGTTTTGCCTTCAGTGTTTTTCCAGCTGGCTCACAGCACTGCTCTTGGCTTTATGAGCTATGTAAAGATCACTTTGGATGTATGTTTTTGTCAAATATGCTGTCTTAAAATCAGCTTTATCAATTTATTTGTCATTCCTTTTCCTTATCCTCATTAATACCTAGTCTTTTGCAACTCTTGTTTTCCTATTGTGTGAAGGGTTATCTCCGTGGTGACAAAAAAGTCTTTCTGTGTAAACTTCTAAGACAGCCTGGTATGATAAGGTGTTGAAGTGTAATCTTAAATGATATGTTACAGGATAACTTTTCCAATAAACGGAGGTAAAGGAAAGAAAAGAAAAGAAGCAGATGGGAATGAAGATAATCCCGAAGAAGCTAAAACACTGATTGTGGAGCCTCATGTCATTCCAAACAGGGGACCATATCCATATAATCAACCAAAACGGTAATAAATAGACGGGAACTGATCTGCAAGTGATAATACATGTGTAGCAGTTCATTTTCATAAGCAATTAAATTATATTGTTACATATAGATGAAATGTCATTTTTATTCCATTACCAAAAGAAGAATTGGATATGAGACTGCTTCAGTTTGTATTTAAATCAAGTTCTATTATCCTCTCTCTGCTAAAAAATTCCCTTGAAAAGCAGTAAGAAATACTGCCTTTTAGCATTGTGTGAGAACTTTGAATATTAGGAGTCACCTATGTAATTTTACAGCATTCTCAGCAGTTACTAACTAAAGAAAGTCTTTTACACGGGATGACTTTGTCATGTGCACTATGTAGTTTACTGTCTTGTTTAGAAATTGCAAAGTTGTCGTGTCTGTAAAGTAAATAGTTGTAATATTGGTTTCATTTATATAAAAGTTTGCAAGCTTCTAGTCCTAGAGAAACATGTAGCCAATTAATTTAAGTGAAGCTTGTTAAAACAATTGCTTTTATCAAAACTGTTGTCAAAATCTCTCTTCTCTGATCATGTTTTGCTTTGTTATAGCAATACTATTCCATTTACCCACACTCAGATTGAAGCTATACGTGCGGGAATGCAGCCTGGGCTAACTATGGTAAGAGTATTCTGAATCAGTTTATACTCCTACTTCTTTGATCCTCGCTTTAGGTACAGCTGGTAAAATACCAGTGATGCCCATTTCTGTAGCCTTGCTGAGGTCACTTGTGTTAGTAGTATAAAAATATGAAAAATCAATACATAAAGGTTCAACATCCTCCCATCTTCACGAAATCATGTAGAAACATTTGATCTCTGTATTATTGTATCCTGTTTCAGAGCCGGAAGACTTTTCACAACTGAATTTACTTTTTCAGTGACTGGAGTGTTGATTTTAGTCTGTCAAGCTTTTGCCACCTCTTGTTATTTTTGACTATTTTAAATCACTTGCATTATTTTTAGTTTGATCTAATGCCATTAAAGGAAATGAATGTCGCTGAATTGTCTTCAGGGAGCTGCTTTTTGCTGTCCCATCAAATGTAACGTGCAATCCTTTATATCCTGCTGACTTCTGGAACTACAAAGTTACAAACAAAGCCAAAGCTGTAGATTAGCTATGAAAAATAATTTTTGGTTATTGAATTTCTGCAAAAGCTTTTAAGGTTTTCCAGTCTCCATTCGACTTTTAACTACAAGTACCTGTCTCCAGTGAAGTACAGTTCATCCTTGTAGGAACTCAGTGGATTATTTGAATTACTTTATCTGATACTCCTAATTTCTTCTTGGTATAGTGCTAACTTTTAGTCTTTTGTGTTAGTGTTTGTTAGTACCATACTCTTCTTCCTCCCCTTCCTCCTTCCTTCCTTGGTTTTACCACTCGTTATGCACTCTGTAGCTAGCACACAAAAGGTGTGAGGTAATTAAACTTCAGGAGAATTGTATGCTTTTTCTCCCCTCCTGATGAAAAGTGCTGAAATTGGTAGTGTTGTAAATGTGTATAAACATTACCTGACTTAATGGCAGTGTTTTTGAGTGTGACATGTTTTCTACTAGAATACAGCTGAACTTTCTGGTTGTTTAATGTCTCTTGTCGAATTTTAAGGTGTCTATAGAAACCAAAGCTCTTTTTTTCTGAATGCTGTGAAATGCCACAGTAATCAATGCTTTAAATTTGGTCATAAAATAGTGTTGGAAAAGGGGTTTTTGGGAGTGATTTGAATTGATTAATTTTATACTGTTGATAGGGAAGAAGACTGGGAAATGAAAATCTTTATTACCATTTCGTAGCGTATAATTAACATTCAGAAATACTAGAGAAGGGAGTTTCTAAGTTACCTAGATTTTTTTTTCTTTTAAATAGCATTGCATACTGTTTATTATTATTTAATATTTGTTGAACTATTAATGACCTTCAAATGCAAGTGTATGAAGTACTAGAAACAACCATCTACCTCACTTTTGGAAGGCTTTAAAGAAGAAAATAACTTCCTGTGCCTGGTACTCCATTCACAAATATTTGAGCAAATGTTCATTATATAATTTGAACTTTTCTTCTAAAACTACATTTGTTGGTGTTTTAAGAGGTTAGAGAATGAGTGTCTGTTGGGTTAAAAGCACAAAACAACCACAAAGTCAGCTTTTTGGTTTTGAGGATGTATTTCTGATAAGCTGGGTTGTTTGTTTTTTTTTTTAACTAGATCACCATTTTTTTTCAGGGAGAGAAGGCAAACTATGATGTCTGTGTCATGTGAGATGACTGTTTTTTTCCCCTTCAATGGCTGAATTTCTATATTGTACAATATTCTTATAAAGTGTGTATTGATTTTTGTTTCATTTTATTTTTTTTTCATTTGTTTTTAGGTAGTGGGTCCACCAGGTACTGGCAAAACTGATGTAGCAGTCCAGATAATATCCAATCTTTACCATAATTTCCCAGAACAACGAACTCTTATAGTTACCCACTCTAATCAGGTACAATGTCAGTAATGTATGAAATTTTCCTGTAATGAAAATCAAGAAGAGCAGCAAGTACTGAGAAATGTTGTCTCTTAACAATGAGGACTTGAGTTGTCTCATGTGCCATTTTGCCGGCTTCTCGTACTGTGAAATTAAGTTCAGATGTGTAGTTCTGAACAATTTATTAGAAGTTTTCAATATATTTAACAGGTTGGGGGTCAAAATGAGAAAGCATCTAAAAAAAAAATCTGTATATTTCTTACGGTAGCACATTCAGTGCATGCATACTGGATTTTTGGTACTTAACTTTCTCAGACACTGGTTGCTCTGTTCTTCGTGTTTCTAAGGGAAGGCCTCTTCAGCTGATGGCTTACTTCCTGTTCATAAGAGATGAAGTCTGGCTACTAATTCTCAAGCATATATAAAATAATGATAAAAGTTTCAAAAGATTCTTACTGTAAGTCTGCAATCTGGTTTGGAAGGATTTGTTTGGAAACCAGGCTCATCTGTTTCCTGGTCTCCCTAACTAGCCTATCCTGTCTTAGTTATGAGCTATTTTAACTGAATATACCACTTCAAAAGCTTTTAATCTTTTTTCCATCAAAGCAAGATCAGGCACTTACACTGTTGATCAAAGAATCATGGTTGTGGCTTCATTTTTGTGAGGAGTTACAACCTGAAAAAATACATCCTGGTCTACAGTGGGTTGTGAGAGAGTTGACGGGTAGTGAGGTTGAGAAGACTGAGATCATGTCTGTTGGGAAGAAAAAGAAGGGAATAATTTAAAGGAGGTAGGAGACTTGTTACTAGACAAGACTTACATCAGAATGTGAACTTGAAATTGTACTTAAGGAAATAACCTGTATCTCAGCAGGGTTTCTTCCTTATTTCTTGACAGTGTACTTGAACATGTTTACATGACATCCAACTGACTTGCAGTACAAGTGGAGTGTGCTCGTGTTAGTTTCATAACTTGATGATCCAGTCCTTACAAACTTACTCCTTTGAAATACCCTGGACAATTGATATTAAGCTATTGGAGAATTTAGGAGTTAAAGGCAGGACACGTGGCACGTGTTGAAGTTTAATTCATCGAATCCTATTTATCCATATGGAATAGAGTCACAGCACGTGCCAGACAGTACTAGATCATACTCTTCTAATATACAATAAAAGTTAAATACTTTACAGTCATCTAACAAAATCAGTACTTACAAACAGTACTTCCTCAGAAACTTCTAGAAACTGTTAACTTTAGCAATAGCTAGGTCATAGAATCAAATTTTTAAATTGTTTTAAATTTGTAAAATAAAATCTAATTGTTGTACAAAGTATGCCAATACAAGAGTTTTAGTAGGCTAATTTCGCTGTTGTCAAGATTAAGAGCTTGAGTTTGCTTTGCTTTTCGTTTATACCAAAATAGGCATAACTTCCTTGCTGGCTTACTAGGAATTCTGGTGTGCCCTTCAAGAGTGGCTGAATATCTAAAAACTACCTTTTCTCCTCTTCTTGTAAATCTTTAGGCATTGAACCAGCTGTTTGAAAAAATCATGGCTCTAGACATTGATGAGCGTCACCTCCTGCGTCTGGGTCATGGAGAAGAAGAATTGGAGACAGAGAAAGATTTCAGCAGGTGAGAAAGGAAGTGCTAAGAATAAACATGCTCCTGTAAACATAGTAGCTAGATGTATGTGTTGAATCCATTCTACCCTCCCTGTAAATGATCACAGAGCTGTGCTTGACACGTATTATTGAATATCAGTAACTCAGAGTGCACTAGTTTTCAAGACAGAGTTGAGTCATTTTGTTTGGTTCAACCTCAGTAGAGAAAAAAAAGGCAGAATCAGGCAGTTGCTTTTTCATCAGCTCAGCTGCTTGAATAAAAATAGTTCATTATATTCTGGGCCCAAATACTCTTTATAGAATTGATCTGCTTTGTGAGATAAAGATAACAATAAATAATAATAATAAAGATAGGTTTTTGCATTCATAATTTTTGTGCACACACGATGTCACTTGTACTGGCATGGTGAATATTGCATTAATAAATAGAAATATTAAATTAAAACTTCTAGTTTTAGTTTTTCAGAATATCTTTTAACTACAGAGTTGCTTGTTTCAGTGGCAAATAACACTTTTAGAAGACTACATACAGAAGGAAAGCTATCAACTCTGTATCTGTACAAAGACTCAAGAACCTGTTCTAAATATTTGCATATTTTGTTATGTGTTAGGCCAATTGACATCAGCAGGATTACACACATTCATAAATTTAAGTGAGGGTATAAGGGTCATGCACAGGAAATAACTGTCCAGTACTGGGTTATTATAGCAATACTTTGACTTCAAAAGCTGCTATAAAAATTATATATAGTCATTATAAACTACCCACATAGGCAGAGCTAAGTTTTGTTTGACAAAGTGATTTGTGTTTGATGTAAATTTGAATGCTTTGAGATAGTAATATTATTCTGAAAATTTGGTAGCCAAAACTTTGTGAAACGATGCCATGGCAGATACTTATTTAGTAATAGCCACAATTAAGTGTATTCCTTGAACAGTAGTGCTTATCATTAATAGGAGTTTTCTTTGAGACACTCTACATTGTTTTCATTCTTTTTTATGGTAACTCAAGACATGCAGGACGTTACTGCAAGTCCTATAGATTTCTGTGGTTTGGGAGGGAGATATAGGGGTTGAGGAATATATTTGAATGAGGACTGTACTCCTGTGAGAAGAAAAGTTTATTTCCCATTTGCATGTTGTTTGGTTTTAGATTGCTTCCGAGTTTGTGTGTTTTCTGTACCAGACTGATTCAGAGGGCACAATACTACTTAAGGAATTTCTGCTTCTTGGGAGCTTAGTGTTCCTTTTTTACTCCGTCTGCAGGCACAGCGAAGCCGGGCAGGGGCTATAAGAACATAAGGTGGAGGGGAGCTGATTGAACTTGTACTGTCACTTAAACACAAAGAAAATTTTTGTAGCAATGAACAAATACATAAATAGGACATATAACTTGACTTGTGAGAAGTAAGAGAGTTGTGGAAGAGTGAGGGGGAAAGAAAACCCAACTGCTTGTAGTCACTTGGATGTAGTCACATTGGATTAATTTTGTTGAAGAAAAATATTTAATATTCTAAGGATCTTAACTGTTATAGATCCTGAGTAGCCTATTTTTTCCATTTGTGAACAATATCACATTTGATGAGTCTTAGTAAATTAAAATCTCTAGCTCTAACTGCTCTTACCCTTCTAACTACAAGAGCAGAACTCATTGTGATTACCATGGATTGAGTCAATTTTTTTTCTGTGCAGAATGAATAGGAAGTTTAATAAGAACTTGAAAGTTAGCCTTTATTCACTCTCAAGCTTTTAACTATGTATGCTTTTTTTTAAAAGGAAGTGTTCTGTTCCTCACTTCTTTAATTGCACACGTTTATATCACTTTTTTCTTTGTTTTCCTTTTTAGAAAATGCAATTAGTTAAGTTTTGTTCTGGTACCTCTTCTGGGAAAGGGAGACTACATGGAATAAGGAAGTTAATGTAGAAAGGAAAAAAAAATATTTTACTTAAATTGTGTAAGAGGAGAAAGATTGGAAGAAATAGATTACAGCCTATCATAAAAGTTCTGTACTAACAGCTGCCTGTTGAAGAACCTCATATGTGTGGATGCAGAACTGTCTGTTAGGGTGGGCTAAGCATTATTGGAGGACATTTTGTGTATTGCCAAAGGAAATCAGCCTATCGTACTGAAATTTTGGGTATGGACTCTATTTATGGTGGTCCATAGATTTGAATAACTTACTTATGTTTGTGTAATACATAGTAAATCATGATAATCTTTTACTAACACATGAAGCTTTTGATGAAGTGACGGGATAAAAGGAGCTTTTCTTTACAGAAACGGCTCTTGCATTACTTTGTGACTTATTAGGGCTCATCTGATAGAAATAGTCAACATGTAGCAAATTCTTAGGTGTTTTGGGGTTTTGGGGGGAGTTGTGATTTCTCATTGTGACAATCATAGATAGGGGTTCGAAGGGCACTTTAGAGATCATCTGGTGCATGGTGTTGTTCCTTCCCAGATGCAGAACTCTGCACTTGTCCTTGTTGAACCTTGTGAGATTCCTCTCTGCTCATCTCTGAAGCCGGTAATAAAATGAATAAAATAGTTTTTAAATAAATACCTTTAAATATGAATTATGTTATATTTACTCTGTTTTGTAGGTATGGAAGAGTTAATTATGTGCTGGCTCGAAGACTTGAACTTCTACGAGAAGTTGGGCGCTTGCAAGAGAGTCTTGGAGTCCCAGGAGATGTCTCTTACACTTGTGAAACAGCTGGCCACTTTTTCTTATACCAAGTAAGGACTGAAACCATATGACCTCAATATGTTATTAAGCACTTTGTAAAAATTGGAGTGCATTTTCAGAATCGAATCTAAAAAAAGAACCCATGTTTTCTTTGGCAGTTCAAAATACAATAACAGCTAAAGCTGTAATTGCAACGTTGCTTGTATTGCTATTGTTTTAAAACTTGCCTGATGAGTCACCGGTGGAAAGGCTGGCATTGCTGCTCTTCATGACTGCTAGCAAAGATTCGAGCTTGCAGTTTCTCCTGCAGATGGAAAAATCTGTGGACTGCTTTACAGTTTGGGCAAGCATCAGAGCAGCTACTTGATGGTTCTGATAGAAAGCTTTTATGTCATTAAATGCCAGTAAAATCAGATCCATAATATACACAATAATTTTTCTGTACATTGTATATACCTCATTTCCATTCCGTATATTTTTTGGTAACATGGTATAAGGCATTTAGTGTGCCTTAAGCACTCTTGTAAAATGGTACTTAGGATCAAATGCATACACTGTATGTGTTTTGACAGAAGTTGTTCTGGCTTAGGTGTAGTGTGGACTTAAACATTGAATGGACAATCTTGCAAAGTGCAAGCAGGACTGCTAGAGCTCATCTTCTGGTTCAGTTTCCTCCCAAAGGAATCCATTTGATATTTAAACCAAAGTATTGTAACTTCTGATAAGCAGATTTGCTTCTGTAGTGGGTTTATGTGGCAAGATTTTGGTAATGGGGGGCTGCAGATGTGTACTCTGAGAAAAAAACAGGGGCTGCCCTGTGCTGGGCACAGACAGTTCCAATGGACCCACCCCTGGCCAAAGCTGAGCCTGTGAGTGACACTGGTGGTGCCTCTGAAACATCTTTGAAAAAGGTCCATAAACACTATGCAGCAGCTGGAGGCAAGGAATTGAGTGTGAAAAACAGCCTCACACACCTAGATCAGGAGGAAAAGGAGGAGCAGGAGGTGCTTCAGGCACCAGAGCAGATTCCCCTAGAGCTCATGAAGAGGACCATGGTGAAGCAGGCCTTGTACTTGCAGGCAGTGGAGGACTGTGTCAGAGTAGGTATCCATGCTGCAACCTCTGGCTAACCTCATGCTGGAGAGGGTGGATATGCCCTTAAAGAGACTGCAACCTGTGGAACACCCATGCTAGAGCAGGGCAGAAATGTGAGGAGGAAGGGATGGCAGAGATGTAGCGTTACAAACTTGAATGACAAGCCCCAGTCCTCCTGCACTGCTCAGGGTGGTGAAGAGGTGAAAGAGCTGTGAATGTAGGAGTGAAATTGAGCCTGGGAAGAAAGAGGGCTTGGAGAAGAAAGGCGGTTTTTGGTTTTGTCTTTTTTTTCTCACAATAGTACTCTTATTCTTAATTGACAATAAATGAAATTAATTTTCCCCAAGTCAAGTCTGTATTGCCTTGGGATGGTGTTTACCAAATGATCTCCCTGTCTTTATCTGAACTCAGAAGCTTTTCATCTCATTTTCTTTCCCTGTCCTGTTGAGGAATATGAGAGAGCTGTTGGGTGGGAATCTGGTAGCCAGACAAGGTCAGCCCACCACGGCATCCAAAATGTTAGCTTGATACAAGGTTAAATGATCATTTCAACATACCTTGCTTTTGTGATAATTCTTTTTAAACACTGTATAAGACTGCACCTTGACAGTGACTTTGATATGAACACTTCTGCTTGTCATAGGTAATGTCTCGTTGGGAGGAGTACATCAGCAAAGTAAAAGTTAAAGGTGGAAAATTTCCAGATGCTACAGATGTCTCCAGTTTATTTCCTTTTCACCAGTATTTTGCAAATGCTCCTCAACCAATTTTCAAAGGCAAATCTTATGAAGAAGATATGGAAATTGCTGAAGGGTGTTTTAGACATCTTAAGAAAATATTCACTCAACTTGAGGTAAGACATGTAACTATTAAAATGAAGTGGAACTGGCCAGTCCTATAAAAAACTTTACACAATTCCAATATTTTCCTTGCCCTACATCCTAAAAGGAGCGAGGATTTCCACTTTTGACTAGTATGTTTCACAACAGGAACAAGGATCTAATCTAGTTGGATTCTGCGTATTCCATCTTCACTGATTAACTTATAAGGGTTGGTATCCCTGTCACTGATCCTCACAGAGACTTGGTGTTAAGAGTTAATTGCCTTTAATCAGATAACCTGGAAGTAACTTATACAGATTGTGTTTTATTTCTGCCATAATTGAGAGGCTTTTAAAAGTTAGGGTAAGAGTGACCTGTGTATCACTTGGTCATACTAACTGTATTGACCTTTCTAATACTGAATGTGATGTGATGTTATGATGCAGTAAAATAGGATGCAAGAAGATACAGTAAAACAAAATTTTGGGAGATTCTGAGAGATTTCTTCAGAATTAATTGAATAATTGTCTGCAAGTCTATATATGCACACAGGTTACAGAATTCTTTGATGTGTTTTTAAAAAATCGGGTTTTGAAATACTGTTTCTCCAGGTTTAGCATTAAAAAAAATTCAAATGGGATTGCTGACAGTAGAAACCTTCATAACTTTCTTACTTCATTATTTTAAGAAGGTGGCCAGATAGTTCGAGTGAATTCATTTCTGACTTCCAAGATTTTCTTTTCTCCTCCACAGGAATTCAGAGCATTTGAACTTCTCCGCAGTGGCCTGGATAGATCCAAATACTTGTTGGTGAAAGAAGCAAAAATCATTGCCATGACTTGTACTCATGCTGCTTTGAAGCGACATGACCTGGTTGAATTAGGTTTCAAAGTAATGATTATATTAGTCTTACTACACTGATTGTTTTGTGATTTGCCCCCAACCCCTCATCCCTGTCCCTCCACATAAACCTGTTTAGCTGTGCTATATCTAGACAACTAGATTACTTTTAGTTGCATTTTTTTAAGCAATATATTTCAATTTCTAATTTTACAGAAGAAAAATGTAACTTCTGTAAATAAAAAGCTAGGTTACTTTTAAGTTATTAGATATACAAAAATGATTAATAGTTCTTGTCTATTTAAAAAAAAAAGTTTTACCATATTTGACGATGAATTTCAGTGATGTGATTGAGTGATAAAAGAAAGGCAAAGTTGGGAAAAAATATGTAACTTTTTATGTAAAAAAAAATGAAGGATTTGAGGAAAAGGAACTACAATGCAATACTGTTTTCACTCTGCAGTGGTAACCATATATATTAGTACAGTCTTTTATCTGACAAAAAAACAAAACAAAAGCCCACCACCAATAATTCTTTCAGTATTATTTTTCTTTGATCATGCACTGTGGTTGATCATAAAAGTGCTTCTTTTCCATTTCAGTGCAAAGATAGCAAACTAGTTTGCTGCACTGCAGAAAGCTTTTCTCTTGTGGATGGGTTATGGCATATGGGAAGCATACTATATAGTTCAGTTATGGATTCCTTCTAAGGAAATCTAAGCCCTGATTTGTAAAGATAATAATTCATGTAGGATTTCACTCTTTCAGGAGATTTTTGGCAATATTAGTATTTTGCCTATAAGGTAAAATCCTACTGTAACTGTCCCACACATCAAAAAACGAATGAGTAATGGATGCTTTAATTTGGTAGGGTGAGTAACAGGATTAGTTTGTATTACTTGATTGATGGACATCTCTTTCTTTTTCAGTATGACAACATCTTAATGGAAGAGTCTGCTCAGATTCTGGAGATAGAAACCTTTATACCTCTTTTGCTGCAGGTTAGATGTGAATTACAAAATATATTACCAAAAATGACAAATGAAAGTCTGTCTTATTTTCCTTTTTAATATTATATATTGTTCATTGTGTCATGCATAAAGTAACCTAGAAGTGATTTTTTCCATCTGCATGGACGGGAAGAACTTTCATATTGTTCTACATTGGTTGTTTTATTATTTTTTTTAATATCATGGAGTATGCTAATAGGTTTTAAATGTGTTTAAAGATGTTTACATAAACTAGATCCTGACATTATTTCTTGTATTCATTCTCATTTAATGGTGATACTTGCTAATTTTAAAAATTATTAAAATTATTGGTTTTTACTAATGCTTTTGTTTCCCAAGAATGTAACGGTTACGTAATTGCTCTGTACCAAGCACCTACCACTTTCAAGAGCAAAGTAAAGAGGAGACATTCTAATTGATGTTACAGAAAAGTTTATTGGTTCTACTTCTGCACCTCCTGTTTAGCTAATTGACAAACGTCTAGCCTCAAATCAACTGCAGCTTGTACTCTGGGAAACAAACAGTTGATAGGCAAACAAAGGCAGATGTGAGGCATTGGAATGAAAATCATGCAGCCAGAAAGTTAGTGCAAACACAGGGAAGGAAAGAAGGAAACTGAGGCTACTCTGGCAGTCTTTAGAAAGACAGATAGCAGTAGCTCTGTAATGTAAGGGATTGTTGTAATAGAGAGTCAGCACTCCTACGTTTGAAGTTGAATATCTTTTACTAAACACATTTACTCTGATCATTCTAAACTGAAACATTTACTCAGGCTGATGTGACACTTTTTGTGCCTCCAGTGAAGATTATCTTTGATTGCTTTTAGCAACCTGAGCTTGAGAGCCATCACTTTCCTCTTTTTGAGAGCTAGAGGTTTTCATAAGTAAAATATGCTTCTTGCACATCTGTTACTCTATCTGTAATCTCAGATTGTCATGAGATAAAATTTCACCTCTGGAAGTGAAGTATGAGCTCTCTCAGGAAATCTATGTAAACTCTTTTGGTGCAAAGCAGAAGCTGATGTGTGAGATGTCAGTAAAACCAAAGACTGTACTGTTGATTTGATTCTTACTCTAGTGACCTTCTGAAAAATAGAGTTTGCTCATATTCTAAAATTAAGTTTCCTTTCAAAAGTTTTGCCTGGAGCAGATCTTTTCATTGAAAAGTGAAAATAATTTTAAGTCTTCCAGAAAACCAAGGTTTTGGATTTTCATCTTAAAAGAAAGTTGATGTCAATTGAAAAGGACATGATAGATGCATTATAAAGTATTTGACATATTTGTAATTGCAGCTCGTAATTTTCAACTATCCTCTTAAACGATGGAGAATAGAATGCAATTGCAAGAAAGTAACTCAATATAGACCTAGTGCACAAAAGAATATGCATGTCCAGGTTAACTATAGTGCTGTTAAACCCCATGTCCTGTTCTCAGTTGCTATTTAAATCTGTAGTTTTAAGGATATTAATGTAGTTCTTTAATACCTTGATATGTTCAAGACCACTGGGTTTTCATAGTTCTGAACAGGTAGGCAGCTAATTCAGACTAATAGTTTGGTTTTTTTTAATGACGGCAGCTCAGTATACCTTAAGAACAAATGTTGAAATTTAGGGCTTAGACTGAGACAACTACTTTGACTAATAATGTGTTGTAATTGAATATCTCCTTTGTATTGTTGTAGTTATAATTGTGTAATTGTTTAATTCTAGAACCCCCAGGATGGGTTCAGTCGTTTGAAGCGGTGGATTATGATTGGTGACCATCATCAGTTGCCACCAGTCATTAAGAACATGGCTTTTCAAAAATATTCCAACATGGAACAGTCTCTTTTTACACGATTTGTTCGTGTCGGAGTGCCAACTGTTGATTTGGATGCACAAGGAAGAGCAAGAGCCAGGTGAGACAGAGAAAATGACATATGCAGCTTGTCAGAAAATACCAGGTTAAACATCAGAAAAGGGCATCTATAATTTTGCTAGAACCGGATTTGGGAAAATGGTAATTCAATTGTTTTTTTCCTTTTCTTTCAGCTTAGACTAGGAAGGCCAATTTTACTTTGATAACTTTTGAATTTTTTAGTATGTAGTAGTGCTCTGCTATTGCAGAAGTACTTTAATTAAAATGATATTTGAAGGAATTTTAACATTTTTAAGTGTTTGGGTTTTTTTACAGCTCAGACTTTTTTACAGTAGTCTTCTTTTCTAAACCACTGTAATATATTCAAGGCTAAATAACAATCTGATTTAGCATGGAATATATAATATTTCCCTCAAAGTCTGTAGTATTTCAGCAGAGCTTCAGCTTTGTTTGGACGTAACCAGGTTGTCCACAGTAGAGCATAAGCTGTTTTTTATATTAAGAGATACTATGTCTCTCTAGTATAATAACTTCTTTTTTAGCCATCTGTTTGTCATTTCATTGTCATAATTAAGACATCAAATTTATTTTTTGTGCAAAGTGCATATTTGTGGCATCATATTAAGAAAGAAAATAAAACTGAAGAAGAAAAAAATACTCCATGTAAAATTTTACTACTCTGAGTTTAGTTTTCAATCCTAATGAAAAGAAGTGAACAATGTGAAGGACAACTTCACATTCTTGGGAGTGAATATAATTTTCTAGTACTGAATAATAGTTCAATGTGATTTTTAAAATGCAAATTATACCTATATTTGTATATAGCTATATGATATGTTATACAATGCTATATATCTCATATATATCAATATATATATTGATAGTATATATTTATTTGCATAATTATGTATATTTAAACATCTCACTTCTTACATAAAGGAGAGCAGAATAATTCCTTCACTTTGACAGGAATTTCTTGATCAAGGATTTTATTCCACAGGTTCCAACACTTTGTCTTTTCTAATCATATATAGCTTCTCTATAAACTGTTTGCTACTTTATCTGATCTAGATACTGTGCATTTCTGAATGAAGCATTTGGGTTATATTGCTGTCTCTGTAAATACCAGAAATTATTCAGAATTGGATAGATTTTGGTTGTTTTCCTTCATGTTTCTTGTTCGTATATGGCAGTACACAAAATAAGATAACAAATTTGATTTTGGATAATTCAGACAATCTTTTTTGCCTTACTAATTTGTTTTTTTTAAAGAAACATTAATATTCATTTTGTTACCCATGAGAATTCCTCTTAGATTTCTTTGCAAAATTTGTGCCCTTCAATATAGAGTTGATCAAGTAGAACAGGCTGAAGGCTGAGCGTGCTGCACCAAAAGGAAATTTGAAGTTTTCTGTGAGAGAGAACTAAACAGCGTCAAAACGTAAAAGATAATGTTGCTGGACAGCCTGTACAAATCCACTTATATATGTGCAGGCTATTCAGCAAACTTTCTTCCTTGAAAACCTACAGAAACATAAGTAATTATGAAAGCATCTGAACTTCTTTGAATGAGTTCAAGGACTCACTCTAACAGTTTGGCGTTTGTGTGACTTTGAACAGTTTATGTAACCTCTACAACTGGCGTTACAAGAATCTGGGTAACCTGCCTCATGTGCAGCTTCTGCCAGAGTTCAGAACAGCCAACGCTGGGTTTTTGTACGACTTCCAGCTTATAAACGTAGAAGATTTCAATGGTGTGGGAGAGTCTGAACCCAATCCTTATTTCTATCAGGTAAGAGAAATATTACATGTGAACTTTAATACAATCTGAATATTGGTTATTGAGTCTGCAATAAAACTGTCAAAATAAAGTAAACTGTTAATTCATGTACTCAAATAATTGAGTCATTGAAATGCGTAATTTTTTTCTCCCTCTAGTGAATTTGGAGTGTTGAAAATGATAATGTATTATGTTGTGCTTTTTTGTTCAAAGTCAGTGACTTTACTTGTTACCTGCTGTGTTTTCTCAACATTATAGGAAAGGTGAAAAGTGGTTGATAATTAATTATGAAACATTTTGGCTTGTGGCAAATTAAAATCCATTGTAATTCAGCTGTTCAGTCGTCAACAATGGCCTCCATCTTTTTCTCTTAAGTACAGGAAAACTTTTTACATTTGTAATGAGATGTCTGTAAACCAGTGATAAAACAAATGCTGATGTCTAAATCACCACTTTGGATTTCAGAAAAGTTAGAAGCTTGAGCTGTGTGCAGTGATTTTAATTCAGATATGGAATTAACACTTTATATTTTGCTTAATATTATGGAAAGCAAACTGTGTACTTCAAGATGAAAGTATTCATGATCACTTTTTCCCTGTGAAGATCCGAGAGTATTTTTTCAAAAGACAGGAGAGCTCTTCCTTCATCGGTTTCGCTCTAGTTCCTTTGTCTTTTTTTAAAAATACAAGCTAGTATACTGTTAGTAAAGAAAGCAATGGTGAGTTATAATCCCCTTTATCTCACTTCTAGATAGAGGACGTTGTTTGTATGGGAGAGTTTAAGCTGTAACACTGTAATGTATAGATAGTTAAAAGTTGTCCTTAACAATGAGATTCTGGTAACTGAGAATCTGAGAGCTGCTTTAGACCGCTCCCGGGACAAAGCAGACTGAGCACACTCATTCAAGGACACAGAACACCTTTATCATTAGAACAGTGCTTTCATGGGCAAACTCTTTTTAGTACTTCCTGCAGGTTGGGGTTTTTTCATGATCTTAAGGGTTCAAAGATAGCAGAAGAAAATGTCGGTGGTATTGCATGATTTTTCATGATACAGCAGAGGATAAGATTCCCAGTATAAATAGAGCAGGAATAAATGTCTGCAACTGAGAACAGCTTTCTAAACTGAAAAATAATTTTTGTTGACAGAAAATGGGTTTAAACAGCATGTGGACAACTTCAGTCTGGAAATAGGACAAAACTTCCTGTAGCCAAAGGAGTGATGGTTTGGGACAGACATTATTTATTATAAGTAATGGCACAGATAAAAGTTAGGAAATACAAAATAACAGCTGGTCATTTAAAATTGAATAGGTATGGCCTGCAGTAGAAATAACTGGATTTGATAATCCAGATATCTGTCTCATAATTAATAATTGAAAAGAGATTAGTTATTCAAGTAGTTCTTACTTTCAGCTGTCCAGAGAGTGAGTAGTCACAACATTCCTAGTTGGAATGGATATTATATTGTAAGAGTTTTTTAAACCCTTGTATTTAAATATAGATATCTATAGATTATCAGCTTGTAAATACTTCTTAACAAATAATAATTACACAGTTTTACATAACAGGAGCTTTTTTTGGCAAGTGACCTTTAAGAAGTTAAAAATGAAATATTTTTGGTTGAGTTCTGTATTAACACAATTCTGTAATAACACAGTTAAGGTGGCAATTCTTTGGGCAGACAACTATCAGCATATAAATGAATTTAGATACAAATATGTAAATATTTAATACTCCATAAATATAATTTAAATGTTTTAAGATTTAATTATTATTATATTTAAGGACTATTAAATATTTAGAATTTAATCTTTCTGAAATAAAACTGAGTGCTTCAGAGTAAATATTGGAAAGTGTCAATCAATGACTAACAATAATATTGATGTAGATATTTTTAGCAACTCTCTGAAGACGAATAAGAATGAAGTTAGTGAACCTATTTGTGGTTGTTTTATTCTTTCAAAATGGCTTTTATTAAGTGAGAAAAGAAACATCAGGTCTGGAGACATTTCTTTTGGCACTGAGCTTTTAGTCTAAATACGTGACCATGCCACAGGTGTTATTTTTGCCAACCTTACAAGCTGAATAAACCCCATATAATAATGTTATAATTAATAAATATAAATCATTTTTTTCTTTCTTTGTTTCTTTTTCTCTCCTCTTTAAAACTGAAGAATCTCGGAGAAGCAGAGTATGTTGTGGCACTCTTCATGTATATGTGCCTGCTTGGTTATCCTGCAGACAAGATAAGTATCTTGACAACATATAATGGACAGAAACACCTGATCCGTGATGTCATTAATCAGCGGTGTGGAAATAATCCACTGATTGGACGGCCAAACAAGGTGACTTGGAAAATATATTAGCCATTGGAGCGGTTCTGGTTTGTGATTCTTAAACTGTTGTATTATAGAACAGACTAATTTGGTTGGAGTCACAGTTTTCTGTGCAAATATTCTCTGGGTAACTACATTTTTTTAACTGGATTCTTGAGGATTTCACAATGACCTTGTTTCTATCTGTTGATAATTTTACTTAGAAAGTGACGTCAGTTAAGTTAGAATGTCTACAGACTACATGAGACAGTCGCTTTGTCATTTGTTTTGTCTGCAAAAATCACCAACCCCAAAACCATAGCTGTAAGAAGATCCACCCAGAGTGGAAATGGTTTCTTAAAATGTATGATGACGAATCTGACACAAATAAAAACCATAGTTATGAAAGTCTAATGCTAATTCTGCAGGTTGAAATTCTCTATTATAAAACTAGTGTCTTTGTTATTAACACCCCACTGTTAGCTGTCTGAATTGAATAAAAGGTAAAGGAAGCAATATACAATTAGACAAAAGCTCCTCTCAGCATCTCCCGAGAAGAACAGGGTAATGATTTTTGATTAGAGGCCAACCAAGACACAGTTAAAGCAGATGCTTTTCTCTCTCATTTACTGCAATATCAATCTGAAGTTAATGTTAAAAATTTTATGTCATCTATTAATTGAAATGGTAAAGATTAACCCGTGGAGCTTTTTTCTTGGTTTTTGATTCTCTAGGTGACAACAGTGGACAGATTTCAAGGACAACAAAATGACTACATTCTCCTTTCACTAGTGCGTACCAAAGCTGTAGGCCACCTCAGGTATGTAAGGAGATATTCTTGAAGTGTCATTAAATTGTGTGCTTTCTGTGTCAGAAAGATGTTTATAGTACATTTTATGGACGTGTACAATTATTTGAATATCTGGTAGAAATGATTTTCAGTGCTATATATTGAATGAAGTTCAGACAAACTTCCTTTTATAACTGGCTGGTACCCTCTTCACAACCACTTTATCCTTTATTAATGGCTCTTTATACTATAATTAGTTTATATTACTGCAAATAGACTGAACTTCGTTTCACCCCAGTACAATGACAGAAATGTAATGCTTGTTGAACAAATGCAGGCTTAAATTTTCTCATGGACTCCTTCCTCTGAGTGAGCTTTTTATTTGTTTTATGTCAGAAGTGTTTGAAGACTTGAATAAGTTGCATTATGATGTGTATTTGAAAATGCTTGCACTTCAGTTTTTTGGTAGGGTGGAGAAAGACATGTCTAATCATCAGTAGTTAGAGGAGTTGTATTTTTTCAAGAAGAGTATGGCCAGCAGGTCGAGAGAGGTTCTTCTTCCTCTCTACTCTGCCCTGGTGAGGCCTCATCTGGAGTATTATGTCCAGTTCTGGGCTCCTCAGCTCAAGAGGGACAGGGAACTTCTGGACAGAGTCCAGCACAGGGCCACTGGAACATCTTTCATACAAGGAAAGGCTGTGGGAACTGGGGCTGTTTAGTCTAGAAAAGAGGAAACTAAGGAAGGATCTTTCTAATATTTGCAAATATCTAAATTATGAGTGTCAGAAGGTTGGGGCATTCATTTTTTTCTGTTGTATCTAGCAACAGGACAAGGGGTAATGGAATGAAGCTGGAACACAAAAAGTTCCATTTAAATATAAGAAAAAACTGTTTTAATGTGAGGGTGACAGAGCAGTGGCACAGGCTGCCCAGGGAGGGTGTGGAGTCTACAAGACCTGCCTGGACATGTTCCTATGCAACCTGATCTAGCTTGACCTGCCTCTGCAGGGAGGTTGGACTAGGTGATATCTAAAGGTCTCTTCCAACCCTACCATTCTATTATTCTATGATTCTGTGATACAGAAACCCTGTTGTGATTTATTCTCAATGTAGATCTTTAACTGTGAAGTCTAGCAAAATAGTAAAGAGTACTTTTGCATACTATTACCCTCTTTATGTAATGATTCTAGGATTTGATAGTTACTGAAGCTGTATGTAAGGGAAAAACCCCAAAGACAAGATAGTATTTTAGCAGGTGATGTTGTATTTTCTTTAATTAAAACTTCTGTATATTTCTGGTTATTTTTATGTCATCAGCGAAGGACAACATTATTGATTTTTGTTTGTCTTCTGAAGGGATGTCCGACGATTGGTCGTTGCCATGTCAAGAGCCAGGCTCGGGCTTTATATTTTTGCAAGGGTATCACTCTTTCAGAACTGTTTTGAGCTAACTCCAGCTTTCAGCCAGCTCACAGCTCGACCACTTCACCTCCATATCGTTCCCACTGAACGTTTTCCAACGACAAGACAGGTAGGAACAACTACTCTTAATTTTGCTGCTTGTAATGGGGGTGTGTTTTGCCCACTTTTTTTTGAGGGGGCTCTAAGAGGTGGAACTGTCTTCTCTGCTAAGCCAGTGCCTCTCATATTTACATCCCTAGAGTTAACTTTTGTCATATGTGCTAGCTGTTTTTAACTGATTTGCCCATAAAACATAGTTATCAGTATAAATCTTCTGTGTCATCGTTTTTTTACAGTTCTGCCTAAGTGATTCAACGTTTTTCTTTTGTGATAGGGAAGTTTTCAGCGTGTTACATATTTTTATCTTGTTATGAAGCAAAATAATGTTACTTCTCAAAAAAGGTCCAAAAAAGCCACATGAAGATAATTGTTTCTCATGATGAGGTAAAAATAATGTGACTGAATAATTGTAGTAATGAACTTATTTAGAAAAAAAAAAAAAAGAAAAAAGGGTCCAGAACAGCTAGAGTCTTGTTGCTGAGCTAGATTCTTAAGTATGAAAACATAATTTGAAACACCGCACTAGATCTTTCAGGAAAGGTTTGTATTAACCATCTAAGCAGATGACACACGGAGTAGGATGCTAAATAAAGAAATGGAGGAGCATATCTGCTTTGCTTTCTGGAGCTTTTAGAAGGGATGCCTACATGAACCCAAAATTCAGTTACAGATCTTTCCCTTGATCTGTAGGCACTGTTGACAAGTTTGGGAGGGAGTTGAAACTTCAGTTGAAACTTTCAGTTCCAATGTGCAACAAAGAATGCAGTGTGTGTGGTCAGTAAGTGTGAGCAAAAAGGATGGTGGATAAATAGTGATGGACAAATAGTCAAAGTCCTGATCTGATGGTAACTATTTGTGCCTTTGTGTAAGAACTACGCTTCCTGTTTTTTCAAAGAATCCAACTTTTTTTTTTCTACATAAAGCATTATTTAACTTCTTGGAGTTTGTTTTCTAATGCAGTTAAGTCACCTTTGAATAACGGTTGTTTTGCTTTTCTTGCTGAATATTTACTTTTTTCCTCCTTCCTTAGAATGGAGAAAGACCATCTCACCAAATCCACATTATTAAAAACATGCCTCAAATGGCTAACTTTGTGTACAACATGTATATGCATGTGATACAGAGTACACGGCACTATCAGCAGGTAAGGACCATCTAACATCGAGAAGATGTGCATCTTAACTAAAATTGACTTTTAGTAAGTGACATGAGATGCTGTTGGGGGTTAAGACTCTTCCTGTCTTGTTTTAAAAAAATCTAGATGGGTTTATGACTGGGAGTGAAAACACTGAGGTCTTTACAGCTCTTGCTACTGCAAGATTTTATCTTTAGTAATTTAAGCCCCAGTTTAAGGCGCCAGAGCCATAATTGATGCTGAGTGCTGTTTCTGTGCCTAGAAATTCCTCATTAATACTAAAAAAATGAGCCTGTTTGGTATTTACTTGAAGTAAACTTGTGTGTTACTTTTCAGGTAAGTGCAGTTAATGGTATTCTAGCACCCCTTCAGGATGCAGTATGTTTTGTAATAGAGGTTTTCACGTCAAGCCTACAGTGTGCATAAACACCACATCATGTCTTGGAACAATTTTAAGTCCTGGCTGCTTGGCATCTGTAGCTGGGTTAGGACTGACAAGAGGGCTGACAATACTGAAATCTCTTCTTATAACTGTATTTTTTTAAAGCAGTAGAAGTTCACACTCTTTTGTGGGAAATCCAGTCCTATAAGCACATGACAAGACTTAATTTAGAGCCAGTTTGTCTAATACAACTGATCTCTCAACTGTGCAGAGCATATGTGATGAAGACACAATGGTCTGTGCAGTTGGTGAAATTCAGATGCAAATGAGTAGCCCTGTCAAAACTGAGAAGTGTACACGTGTCCTGAAAAGCAGATGGCAGCATCTAAACTTTACTAAAAAATAGGTTTATTTAACACCTTAATCAAAGATAGACCCAATCCTTCTGCTAATACCAGTTGTTCTTTTTAGCCTCCTAATCTTATCCGTTGCTAGCTCAAGTTAGTTACAAAATGAATGTTCTCCTACTGTGGCAATGAATCACCTTCTTCTTGAAGGAGAAGCCGAGAAGTGAACTAAAAAAAAAAAAATGTAAGCAGTAAATTTCTTTTATCTTATGTAGTGCAAAATAATACTTTTACTTTCCTTTTACACTAGTCTTATCAGTAATACTCACTAAGCATAACATGCATCTAACTGAATCACAACAGTCTGATTTTCTCATGCATGAAGAATATATTTTTGTAATTAAAGGATCTCTGGTTTTGAAATAAAATTTTTCTGTGAATATGTGGATGAAAACTCCAAAGTCTGTAAAAAATTCTTTTCATATATCTGCTTGTAGTCATCATTGCTTCATAGATGTGCCTGTGCATGTCAGAAAGTTGGAAATACTAGTGTCATCTAATTGAAGATAGAACTTCACTGTAGTTAAACACCTAATTTATCATGTGAAGCCAAGTTGCAAAACAAAACTAAACAATCATCCATGAGAAGTTTATCATCCTTTCATTTCATTTCATTAAAATGCTTCACAATATTCCAAAGAAATATCCATCATGCCATTAAATAATGTCAATCTGCAAGAAGTACAAGTGTTTCTGTACAGCTTGGAGTTGTGTAGCATTCATCCATACGCTTCAGCTCACTGCGTTCTTGATTTTTTTTTTTCCAAAGTCAGTAATAGGGCTACTGTGCTGCATACAGTGTTTTGCAAACCACTTCTTTTGTTGTGAGCAAAATGCTTTTACTATACTAAATTAATTTTCCAGAAGTATTATGTGAAAAATACGTAAGCATTACTTTAACTGTTACTGGAACTTGCATTGTTCTACATTTACAGCTGTGGGTGAAACTTGTCTAAGTACAGATAATGCTCACATACCATTTTATAAGATGTTTCAAAGAGAAATTACAGGAATGAGTTGCTAAAGACAGGCCTGGTAAACACCTCATAAAGCAAGTTAAACATACCCGGGAGTTTGAAATGGTAGTAGATGAGATTGCAGTAGGAATGTACTTGTTGCTCCAAGTAGGGACTTACCATAGCCGTATTACTTGTCTGTCTGGCTGAGATAATGAAACGTGTTTATCCTTGAATTGGAAGTACAAAGTTTTTAACACCTTCTTTTCAGGCAAAAAATGTGTCTAAGACGACTATTGTGTGAGTCAAGATTGTTGTTAAATTTTTACATACAAGTTGAGTGCCCACAAATGGTTAGGGCTTTCAAAATTAAAAACTTTGTTATTAACTTGTTATTTAATGCAAAACCCTAAATATAAGGTGATCAGTTCAAGCTAAAACAGGAATAGGTGCCCAAATAGATTGATTGTAAAAACTGAAAATCCCTTCTTTTTTTTTTTTTAATCATGTAGTGTTTACTGCCCCCACCTGCCATGGTTGAAGAGCCAGAAACTCCTCAGACTCAAGAGACCGAAGTAGAAGATGAAGTGCAAGTCATGCAGGAAAATGCTGAAGAAGAAGAAAAGAGAGTAGGGGAAGAAATGGTAAAGGAAGGAGAATTGAAAGTGGCTGAAGGGAATGAACATCGAACAATGCCAGAGCACCCTGGAAGAGACAGTGACAGTGGAGACAGTGAACCTGAGAATGAGTCTGAAAAGTGATCCATGGGATGTTTGTTTTCAGGTTTTGGAAAACTGATGGGAGTAAAAAGCAGTTAGAAATACAACTGCTAGTTTTACATTGGCTTTTTAAATGGTATCTTGTGTAATGTGACCTATTTGGTATATTTTTCACTGGATACTTTGTGGACAAGCAAAATTTATGGTAAATTTTTTACTGAGTTCTTGTCCGTATCAGCAATGTAATTTGTTTAATGGCCTCAAATGAGATACAATTTTCTTTTCATAAGTTGTTCAGTAAAGATTCTTTTTATACCAGTTTTAAGTGTTTGACCTTCAGTTCAATCACTGGATTATCGATTAAGCCTCACTAGTTTAGTATTTTCAGTGTTGGTCAGACACTCTTCATAGTTTTCTTAATATTTTACAGTAGAGAATTCCTTAAGCAGAGCTATGCTTGTATGCACTCAAATGGTATTTTAAGCATAGACTCCAGTTGAGTAAGATATTTATCTGAGATATGTGTGTCTGAGAAATGTAAATTACCACAGACTTTGAAATGTTTAGACTTTAATGAACTGGGATCTTAGCAGGCTCTCAGAATTTCATGAGACCCAGGTACTTGCAGAAATTTCCCATTGTTGACTTCTGATGCTGTATTTAATCGATCCTTGTTTCAGAAGTAAGGATGCAGCTTTTCAACAGCACTGTTTTTTAAATTAGTGTTTTGAAATAAATTTCTTTTGTGTTAAGAGGACACAGTAACTGCCAAGGATAAAGCCTCATGAGGAAGAAAAGTGAAGGTAGTGCTATGAACACAAGATTTGCAAAACGTACGATATTGAAGTTAATGACACAATGGTTGAGTGGTTTTTCTAGGGTAACTTCCAATAGTACATCTTTCATAAAATGATCGGAGAAGGGGTTTTCCCTGCTTCTCTAAGAATACCTGCCAACTTGGCAAATTATTCCGGGGTTCAGTGAGAGTAAGGAATTTCCAAGTAGATTTTCAAACTAAACAATGGCTATAGGAACACCTTTTATTGTTGGCAAAGGGAAGAGGCTTGGTTTTCAAGTATTGCAGTGGTGAAGCTGCCAGGACTTACTTCCTAAATTGACTAGAGAGTAATTAATGTACAAGCTTTTATTAATAGCACTGAAGGTCTTTGTTTTTTAAAATATTTTTGGTAGTATAATAAGGAAAAAAAGATTACTGAAAGTATTAAATGTAAGCCAAGCTCCTTGAAGCATATCTGTTTCATAGTTATGTGTGCATGCTGAGATTTCATCTGTCCCTTCCTGTAAAATGGTTCTCCCTTGTTAGAGGGAAGCTCAGGAGCAAGAAAGCCTAATACTTGCTGTTGGTACACGGTGTTCTCTTATGGTTCTCATTTGCTGAAATTACGCTTCCTCAAACATGAAGACTAATAATTGGAGCAGAATGTGTATGCTTTCATTGCTTATTTTTCTTGGAAGTGGTTGGACTCTTTCTTACCACATTGTCTGCCTTGGGAAAACAGATACTACAGTGTTGAACATCTGAGTGTTTTGTACAGTAACAATGTGTTCATGCAGGGTCCATTAATACAGGGCACAGGCAACTAGCTCAGCTGAATATTCTCCCC
Organism: Urocolius indicus; assembly: GCA_013401255.1. Taxonomy (NCBI): domain Eukaryota; kingdom Metazoa; phylum Chordata; class Aves; order Coliiformes; family Coliidae; genus Urocolius; species Urocolius indicus. Next base: position 94,119 of record WBNH01009530.1, read on the forward strand.
TTTGCTTTCCACTCTATTTTCTGTAAATATTTGAGTCTGACAATAATTTATTGTCCTTTAGTACCTGTGGAATTTGAAGAGGATTCTGGAGGTTTTTTTCTGAAGTGGATAATTTGATTGCCAGAGATTCTATTACTAATGAGGATGGAATGACTATTAGCAGGCACCTAAAGCTAAGAGGAGCAGGAAGACCTTTCTGAGGTGTGCCCAATTTGCAGTGTCTGCAGCCACAGCTGCCTGTGCAGTGCTCTGTTCCGCTCCCTTTGCCAACCCCAGACATTATGTGGTTGTTTCCATCTTGGCCCTTGTACAACAGCAAACAGGTATAGAGTTGTCCTAGACTTCACTGTTGCCCTGAAATGGTGGGTATAGTTAAAGGGAAGCTTGTTTATTGCTAAGCTGCAGGAAGAGGCAACTGAACAGCACACAACTGGAAGAGCTTAAGCAGCCTTAGAATGCAATTTTCTGAGGGACCACGCACCACCTGTAAGAGAGGTTTCATTGAGGTGATGTGAGCTGAGCAAGTGGTTCTTTATCCTTGCTGCCATCTTCGGTACGTATGTTGAACTTTACTGTTTTTCAGGAGAATATATTTTCAGAAGTCTGGAAAATTGTGGTTTTGTTGTAACAGTGGTTGGAAAGGTCTTGAGGCTTTGATTTAGAGTACAAGGTTAGGGATATGAGGCTTTTTTTCCCCAAGGCTTTTCAGTTCTTTTTTTCATTTTTGGAAAGGATGAACTGTCTTTTCCACCAAAATAGTTTTTATGTTTTATTTACATTTTCTTGTAAGAAAAGAGTTGGTGGGAAGCACTCTAAAACCATAAGCTTGATCTACATATTCTGTTTTCCAATGTCAATATTTACTTGGGATTTAGCATCACCTTCTGATGTCCCTGTCTACTCTAGGGAACAATAAGATCCAATTATTAAACT